>JAGDQP010001135.1:3848-131552 GCA_022664845.1 Lepisma saccharinum | reverse complement strand
CAGTGAATTTGAGCGTTTTTAACAACTGAAACTAAATCTGAAACATAAAAGGAAAATAAAGTTGGGCCTAATATTGATTCTTGAGGAACACCTCTTTTCAGAGACAAAGGCTCAGAAATGTTAATGTCAGAAGACTTCAGAAAAACGCGTTGTTCTCTACCTTGTAAATATGATTTGAATCAATCAATACTTATAGTAGATAATTTATAGTGCTTGAGTTTGGCAAGAAGAAGATCATGTTCAACTAACTCAAACGCTTTTGATAGGTCTAAAAGAACCAAAAATACTACAAAAGAATCATTCAACGCATGTAATATTTCATCGGTAACTTCTAAAAGAGCAGTTGTCGTACTATGAGAACCTCGAAATCCCGACTGAACTGAAGGTAAAATATCTTCATTACCAATAAAAGTATTCAGTTGTTTCGAAACATTTTTTTCAGTTACTTTTGACAAGATTGGTACTACAGGTATTGGTCGTAGCTCATTAAGTGATGTGACAGGTTTTTTTGGCAGTTGTAGCACCTTAGTTTGTTTCCATACATTAGGGAAACAGCTGGTACTAAAAGAGTAATTTATAATATGTGTCAGTGGTGACAGTATGAATGGTAATGAGAGTTTCAGCATTTTAGTTGTTATTTCGTCCAACCCTGCCGCATTTGATTTAATGCTGTATACAGCCTTCTGTACGTCAAATTCGTCTTTAACTTTCTGAGATAGATTATTAGAATACCATGCGATCTGTGGACGAAGATCAGTTTTATGTGCAAGGGCATTAGTTGCTAACACGAAATTATCGTTCATAACATTCGGATCGTTAAACTCCTTCGGGATAGATTGAGGGGAGTTATTTCCTATCCCAAGTTCACGCAGTTTTTCATTTATCTCTATTTATTTTTTCCGATGTTAATGCGGTATGAAACAAGCCCTTTTTTCTTGTCGAATAACTGACGTAGTGAAATTCCGTAACTCTTTATATTCTTCCCAATGAGCTTGCAGTTTGGTTCGTTTGAATTTGCGGAATGCGCCATCACGCAGTTTAATTAGCAAATTAGTATTACTTGAAATGAATGGAAGTTTGTGTTGATTAATTTTTACACTTTTAATAGGCGCATGTATATCCATAAGATCCCTTAAGGAGTTCTGCAGAAAATTAACTTTGCCTTCTAATTCTTTGAATGTTGTTATGATATTCCAATCAATAGATTGTGCAGATGTGTTGAATTGGTGTTCCTCTACCGATGCAAAATTCCTGTAATATATAGTTTCAGGTAACCTTTTACTTGGACAGGCTATATTGAGTTTCGCGTAAATTAGAGAATGGTCAGATGTGCTGACAGGCACACCAACCCCATGTGTAAAAATTGTTTTCATGTTATCTGTAATAAACAGATCAAGCAGTGATTCTCCTGTCTCAGTGATTCTTGTAGGTTTGTCTAGTATCTGCAAGAGGTTAAAGTTATCTAAAATATTTTGTAAATAAATAGTTTCTGACTTAACGTGGAACAAGTTGGTCACAATTGAGGTCTCCAGTAATATACAAGTGATCAACACGCGGGTAAGTATTTGTTCTTAAATCTTCTAAAATATTCAGTCTAGAGTAGGGTATGCTAGTAGATCTATAGAGGCAGATTATACCTAAAGTTTTGGAATTAACACAGGCAATTATTGAAATATAATCAAATTCGCTGACCTCATTGTTGTTTAACACCACCTGCAAATCATTACGGTAATACAATAATATACCACCACCTCTTTGACCCTGTACAAAAAAACTTTCTAAATTCACAATGTATAAGTGTATTTTCCACCCCTCTACAGAGCTTCTTTTTCCCTCGCTTGCCTGGCTCAGACCCTGCATGCTTTAACACGCACTTTTTTTGCACGTGAAACATTACGAAGAATATAGGAGTTAGCTTCAGTTAAAGAATCGGTAGCTCATGTGTTCGGTATACAATTGCGGCTGACGAACGACATTAGGTGTAGATCAGTATTCCCGAAGTCATGGCATTGAAGTTTTGTCATCTGCTCATACTAGTACCTATCAACAAGTCAAAGATTGGCAAAAACAATGTAACCGTTCAATATAAATGGTATTAGCTTCTAATCCTGTATTAATTAAGAAAATAAAATTAATTTTTAGTCAGGGAAAGGTAATAATCAAGCTCTGTCATTATTGTTTTATTGCGAAAAAATGCGGATTTTAATTCTGATGTTGCAGTAGAAACAATTCAGCTTAGCTATATAACACCCGGTGCAGCGATGGTAATTGTATATTAATTACTGTATTTTCATATTTTCGTTAACTACAGCGACAGCTGAAAGATGTTTTTCAACATTAAAACGGTTAAGAGGTTCGGACAGCGCAACAACAAATTCGCCTTATTAATTTGGTCGTTAGGTCGAGAGATAAGGAAATCGTTACTTCAATGTTGAATAACTGTGAATATACATTTTGACTAGGCTGTTAGAAAGTTCACAAACAAGGAAAAATAATTTATTTTTAAGAATTTTCCTCTGTTACACAAGGCAAATACCGTGTTGGTACCTACAAACTAGTCCGTAGTCGAATACCTTCCAAGAGTTTTTCCTCTTCCCTGTTCCGTCTTGGGCCTGAGATACCTAAAGGTCACAAATAAATTGAGAAGCGAATTGAGTTCATGTAAAAATCATTTTCTAATTTTCACAGGTATGTGCAACTTTTTGCTTTTACCTTAACACTTCACACAGTCTTGATGAGAGCTTTATTGTTGTTCTCTTAAAATCGTTTAGTACTCTTAATTGGCAATAGATCTATAAACATTGCTTGTATAGGAAATTCTGCACGCTTCAATGACCCTGCTCTCCTCTTCTGGAGTCGAAGCAAGCACTACACCACAGGGAAGTATTGTTTAATGGTAAATCTTAATCAATTTTCTGGCATTATTAAATAATGCGCTCTGTTAAGGTGCAGCGGTGCTGTAATGGATAGAACACAAAACCGGAAATTTGAAGGTCAACTTTCGAGTGTAATTTTCAACGTCACCTTACACAATGTATTTGTGATTACAGAATAACATCAGATATAGAACTATGTATATTTTTATAGTGTAACATTCTAAGTTCTTAAACGAAAGCCATTTAAGTAAGAATTAAGTTACTTCCTAAGAATTAGCTATCACTGCGTGTGAACTCCGTACCATTCCGTCAAATCTCATTGTTCTTGGTAGTGTAAATCCAAGATGCGAATCCAGAATATGCCATTGCCTGTGGACTACATGTTACTTCAGTAATGGTTATAATAATATATTGTTGTACAATTTAGTCAGTTATGATTACAGAATAACTTTGAATTCTTTTGTCAGTTCTTCTTAGAAATTGTGAATATGTTATATATGATTTAGTGGAATGTCTTTTCTGTTTCCATTTCAGCATTTGAGAAGCAGGTATTAAGCTACTTAGCTACGATACAGCAGCAGAATTCACAGATTCTAAATTGGATGAGCAATTTTGATAAAGAGAAGAGAGCTGGATCTCAAAGAACTCCTATTGCAGACACCCCTGTAGAGTTACCTATGAAAACCATTGGCGACCTTGAAGCATTTGAAGAATTTCTACAAGATGACAAATGTTTTTCAGAAGTAGTAAGATTTATCTTTTTCGCACTTTTTGAATCTTATTAAACACAGGAATTTGTATTGTGTCTCCAGCATAAATTAAGTAAAAAGTTGTCTGTGCCACACAAACAAGATATGAGTTATTTAGTTTTTTCTTTGCATTAATGATAAAAATCTGGCACATTAATGTATTCGAATCTCATTTATTCTACATCAGTTATACAATATATAAAATAAGTGCAGCTAGGTTAGGTTCTGCAGTTGTTGAAGGAACGTAAGTTTAGCTCCATCTTTGTGAATTGAATTTCATTTAAGGCTTTTAGACATCTTTGATTCAGACTGTCCGTCTTTCTGAAATATACGTGGAGGGTACTACTGTTACTTAAGAAACACAGGAAATTATGAATATATTCGAACAGTATTATAACGAAAGTAAAAATAAAACATTATCATTGATAAGGTATTGTACTGTTGTTATTACATTGTTCTCCAATTTTTGAGTGATTGAATGTTACGGTTAACTAGTCACACTCTGTTTTTGGGACCGTTGAGTACGAAAATTATGCTTAAATTCATTGGTTAGCTCTTGTTTTCGAGATAAAGGCTTTTTCACTTGTACACGTACAAATAGATATGAATAAGAAATTAGTACCATAATGCAGTCTTAGTTTAGATTGTCTGCGGCATTCTGTGTCAAGAACAATCCTGTTCATTATCAGAAAACAGTTATCTACCATGGCGACACCTCATTTTCCTTTGTATCTGAGCTTCATCACCAAAATATCTTGATGGAAGCACTCAGAATGTTTGTCACTCATGCCACCACAAATTGTAGAAAAGTAATCCGTATGCAAAAAAGTGCATTTTGATCGATATGTTGCTACCCAGCTGGTCACGAATCCATCAGATTATATACAAATTTTCTCAATTTTTTAGCTTTGAAATTTCTCAGAGAACAATTCGTATATCTATTTAAAGGATAGCATGCTACTTTTTCTTCCCCACTGAATACTGTTTCAAAAAGTCTTTAAAAAGTTGTCTTATTTACGGACCAATAAACACACATGCTTCCAGTTTCTCGAAACAACGTGGGATATTTTTCACGTAACCATGTGAATATAAGGCCCTTCAGATCCAAAGCTTTCACCAAATACTTCTTACGATCTAATTTAGTATGTACTTAGGGATCGTTACCTTCTGTGGTCTTATGAATGGAGGAGTCTGTAGTACTCCACATCTTTTGAAGTTAGTGGTTGCTGCGGTTAGTTGTTTGAAGAAATATTGTCTCTATCGTCAGACAGAAAAATTGTTCTCAGGTTTAGGAGCAAGACGTTCGTTACCACGAGGAACATCCCGAATTGCTGATGGTATTTTAAGGTACATAAATACTGATTTTTCTTCATGAACAAGCTTTTTCTAGTGGTGGTCACCACACACAGGTAACAAAAAATATCCTGATTGCTAAGCTCCATCCGTAAAATGAGCACTCCAAACAGCAAACGTTTTTTTCATTCATCGAAGTTTTGAGTTTCATCGAACTTGGGAACACAATCTATAATACGACCACTGTTGTTCAGCACTTCTTATTAAGGCAATTTTTTCGACAATTATACTGCTTATGTTGAAGAAAATATGCCGAGACAATATACGTTTATGTGATTTCATCGTTTTATCACACCTAATGCGTCCATTAGCAATGTTGATAACTGTTAAAGTTGGAGACAGTATTTTGTAGGAAAAACTGTAATTTCAGGTCATGTTTGTAATTTGTAAACTAAAGCTATGAAGAATTTTTCAATGTCTTTTGCAAATTCAGCGGCCGCGAATTAGTAAAGATTAGCTAGTCTCGTTTCCATAACGTTTTGTGTGTTGAACAGTGTTATCAGCAATCTGAAGCATTTTAAACTTAATAATCATTATCATGCGGGATATATGACCGCAGCTCAGAATATACAATATTATGAAATTGAGATACTTCAGCATACTCATTAGTCTTTGTGCTTCATATCCTGACTGCTGGGTGCTACGTGTTCTGGAGTTGGAAAATTCCAACCTGTTGTTTACTAAGCAGATACATTGGGGATCTGCATGCAATTCCTATCATGGTGCAAGTGATGAGTTGCATTGGACGTTTCTGTGTTTTGTATTGGACCATTATGGGTTTCACCTTGTCTGTTTTGAGAAAAACAACCTTCAGTATCTATTTTTTTTTACTCTGACTTATTACACACATTCTTAGTAAGGTGTCGCGATTTGAAAATCCAGAAAGTCCTCTCAGTATCGTTTCTACACGAAAGGGATTTTTCACTTTTGCCTTCTATAGAAACGGTACCAGGTTTCAGGGGTAACTAATGGTCTTTTTCAAATGTACGTATGACCTTTAGACATCTCAGGCTCATTCCAGGATGTGGTAGGGAAGATAATGTTGAAAAGTAAGCGGCCAGAGCCTGGTTAGCAGGTACCATCTCAGGGTATGCCTGGTATGAGTGAGGAAATTCTCGGTCGGGATGGGCGACCCCCGGAATCGTTCTCAGGATCTTCCTGACACTCTTTATCAATAGAGCTACTGCCGCTCGGTATGGTCTCTATTTTTTATCTTGTCGATACCATCAAAATTACCGTCATACGGAAGGAACGTATAAGCTGTACTACTAGTATAACCTATGGCATCGAATACTCCTGTTGTGACGTAAACGTAATACGTTATAAATAGGCTATTTTTATTTTGCGCTGCACATGAATGAGTAAAGAAACGCAATTTAATTTCTTCCCAATGTATTTTCTGGCCTACTGCGGATCTTATAGACAGGAAGCTATCTCGCAGGTACATTTTGAAGCTAAAATTTCAGTACTCGTTTAGATTCCGGCACTATTAGTACTAAAGATATATAGGGGTAAGTTGTTGAATTTATTTATTGCTTTTAAGCATCTCAGACTCTGACCAGAAGAGGGTGGAGCAGAGGATGTTGGAAAGTAGTCGGCCAAGATGTAGTTTGTAGGTACCATCCCGATATTTGCCTAGTGTAAGAGGACAACCCTGGAAAAATGTGTCGTTGCGGGGCGCTGGGATCGTTCCAAGGACCTTCAGATTGCTACGGTAGCACACTACCACTGAGGTACGACTGGTCGGTGTCTAGGTTGATATCCGGAGTTGCTGGAAATAGAACGTATTGTAACGTGATCACAAACAAATGCACTACTGGCCTGAGGTATATTATGTTCGGCATAGCTCACTTTCGCAGAGCAGAAAGGAGTTCTTTTATTTAAGGCAATATAACAACTAAGTTTAAAAAAAAACATAAACTGGCGTTAATGATTCATATTACAAACTATAGCAGATAATGTATGTAGTAGAACTTGATCGTGCAGTTATCTCAATAAAAAAAACTTCCATAGTTTCTACGCTTCAAATACCCGGCCAAGATGTATTGAAACCAGTTTTCTTTTACAGTGGGTGTAGTTCTGGTTGGAAATTGATGTCAAAAAAATATAAAAAACTTAGTTTACATTGCATTAATGATACGATTGTACTTACGAGAGCAACCAAATTTGAGTGTCACCATAAGAGGCACACAAATATACGTTTTCCTAATGTATTGATACATTCATGTTTAAGCTTTCTTTTCTTCATTCTATATATTGTATCTGAATTCAATGCCTATTATACGACTAAGTAATTCTGTTTTCATTCAGTTAAATTGAATTTATTTAAGACTGTGGCTCAGGCTGAAATGTGCTTTCATGTATTAGATATTAATTTAGAAGGATATTTTCTACATGACTAACTTTTTAATTAATGGATGTGAACAGCATAGAGTATGTCATCAACAAAAATAATCCATTACGTGGTTACAGTTCCTAGAAATTAGTCAGGGACATAGTTGACTGCTGCAGTTATCTATCTGTTATATTGCTAGTACCTATGAATGTATATTCTTCTGTTACAGTGCACTTACATGTCCTCATTTGGTGGATCTGGAACTACATTAGTAAATACAATAATGCGGCATTTTCTCACTAATGAATTGGCAATGCAGTTCAGCTTCAGAGGGAAGAAAGGGAAGAATAAGTTTTGCGTGCTAGCACTAAAGATTGCAATTGTTCGTAAGTATACTGCGCTTTTGCATATGTTCTTTATATCAGGGTACCCCCGCGGTGGTACATTAGTTATAATTTGCTGTACAGTTGTTTTCTCCAAGCATTTTTCATACCTGCAGGAACGCTTTCTTTTGTTTCTGGAATGTGTTTTCCATTACTTTTCAGAGTTAGAGCTATTAACGTATGTTTCTTTAATTTCCTTGTTTTTCGTGTATGGAAATAATAATTATAAGAAACCTATTTTGGCAGAGTATAAAGACATGAAGTTAGTTTGTGTTATTTCGTACATACATTTTCTTACAACATTATATACTTTGGGTGTTGAAAGGATATCTTCTTTATTCAAATCCAACTTTTAAGGTTAAACACATCCATTAATACCAATACTCCATTGGTCTACGCAGAAGCATCGAAAGACTGGAAATGTTTAATTTTCAATAGAGATACTCTCTCAACAGTCAACGTAATGTGAGTATGTTATGTTAGTAACATGGAATATTTTATGCGTATTCTTAAAAAAATGACAGTACTGTTGATATTGCTATACAGAAAAATGTATTGAAATACTTCACATTGTATTCTGGTTCACAGTTCTTTCGCATTTGTGTATGTGTAGTACAGTGCAATCTGTTCCAGGTATGCAATAATTTGAAGAGTTAACATTTTAAGAGTTAGAAAAAATCCATTAATAGACTCCAGAGTGTTGATAAAATTATGAATATCCCGGGAACCTGTATTGTACAATATTACTGACGACTTTTCACAGAAGACAGGATTTATGGATTCTGTTTTATTTTTACATGTCACTGAATACAGACACGGCCGCAAGGAAGGAAACGAAAGATGTGTTTGCAATAATGTAGCATTTCAATGCACAAAATAGTAACATAATTCCTTTCTTTGTCCTATTCTCCTTCGTTATTAACATTATTAAACATATTTATTAGTTACTATAAATGCATGTTAAGTTTCAGCCTATTTTGGAGGGTAATGTGGTAAAGTACAATTTTAGTGTAGTTGATGTTTCATATGTTGAAATTCCCTTTCACTGTTGTACAAGGATGCAAAATCACACAGTTCCATGCTACGAAAAAAGAACTCTGACGTTCTGATGGCAATAGGGTGTTTCCTTTGAGATACACTCTTTTCGCAGTACACTTGTTTCTCACCTACTTTTAGGTTATTCAATTAATTTTGAGAATTATTCATTACGTGAGTTCTGAATTTTCACTTTAGTAATTATTTCTATTGTCTTTTAATTTACTGCACACAATATCTTCACAAGTGCCGTCAGTATATCCTGTGAAGTATGGAAAATGCATGCCAATTCAGACTACCAGACTATTGATGTAAAAAAAAAGCGGAAAGAATGTTGAACGGCGAAAAGAAAAGTTTTAATTTCATCTTTTTGTGCCACTTTAAAAAAGTTCTTTTTCTACCTTTTTGAAGGGACACCTAACATTACCTCATCAACAATATCTGTTGCGACTCCCGGTAACAAACTTAATTGTATACTTATATATTCAACCGATTCCATAATGTCATATAAGGCTGCTCGGTACATGTTATTCTAAAGTACAATATATTGCTAATAGTAAACCTGGAAAACCATAAATTACTCTATTGCTTGTCAGATAATCAATAAACACTCGAAATATTTAATTGAGAGAATAATGATCAAGAAATCTTTTATATGTGGAACAACATTTTATTATCTATATTTTGCCAGTCTATTCATATCACCAGTATTCCAGAAAATGAATAAAATGCGTTATAAATTACTTCGCTTTATTATTCTGCAATGAAAAGACAATCCGATTGTTGGCATATATTCAAATATATCTTCGCTAACTCATATAGGTTCATGGTCAGATTCAGAGGGAAAGAAACAAAGAGTGAGTCCCATCAGTCTTTGTTTATATTTTACGAATCGCTAAGAAATTATAAGAGTTTTGAAATACATTGCATTCGTTAAATTATTAACTAAATTTATGAAACCTACAAAATATCTGTTACGTCTATCGAATATTATTGACGAAAAACAAACAAAAAACATTTCGTAAATAAAACCAGTTTTTTGCTTCATGAAAAAAATAAAACAATTTTTCCGTGTTTTCTCCAAAATTTCCTGTCTTTACGTCACGAATTGAGACGTCTACACCACACTCAAACACCACTAATTAGAAATACCAAGATAAAGGATAGACATTTTACTCAGGTAGCATCGTGCAAAGCGAAAAGATTTCGAGTTTTAAAGTAATTTCAACAATTAATAGCGAATCTGTTGGCCTCCTCAGTTTATGCTACGTTTTTTTACAAAGTAATTTCTACTTACTGGACTCATGATTCAATTGATACAATTTATCCGGAGTTCTCCTTCACACTTTCTGAGAATAGTATATCTTTTTGGTGACATATATAGTGAACGAATAAAATTAAGTTATACTTCAAGTTGAGTCCGTTTGCCATTTTTAGGGTTAAAGAAATTAGCGCTCAGCTACAGATGTGTAAAAGTGCAAATCGTGATCAATCAGGAGCAGACATACCTGTATCGTACTGTAAATTCGAAGATATTTTCGTACAGGAAGACATATTTAGATACAGCTTTGTATATTTTCCTTTCAGGTAGTGCCAGGAAATGCGATCCCATGCTATCTGAAAGAGATGTTGAAGACTGCATCAAGGTTTGGCTGAAACATGCACCTTCACGATTTGCTCATAGTTTGCTGAAGAGTAAGAACACTTGAAATTACCTCCTTGTACCTTTCCCTTGGGTGTACTTTTCCTTAAGGAAACAGTAGCTTGCATCATTAAGAACATTTTCCGTAAAACTGGATGCCAAATTATGTTAAGTTTTTTACATTTTTGTATCTCCTGTAATGATATTAACAGACCTCTTCAAAAGTTCTACGGATGCAAAATACTTTGTGCACGAAAATAATATTTTTAATAGTTCCGTATTTCAACTAATGTTACAATGATTTCTGCCTTTTAGTACATTCTAATCCATTATAAGCAGCAGTAATGCGTTGGTACAAACTGCTTATTGTTCAAGGAATGTTGCATTTTCATATACATTTCAATTTACATGTGGGAAATGATGTTCTGGCTGTTATATAACTAAGAACTCAGCAGTTAAAAGATGTCCAATAATATGGTTTCTTACAAGTATCATTATTTGCAGTGCATTTATTGCTAAAGTGTGTATTACGTCAGCAATTATTGTTATTTTTATATTTGTTTCCCCTATTTGTAACAGACAATTTATGCAATAAAATTTTAGTTCTCCAACTTAGTGTTTCACTTTCCATATTTTCTCTAGCCCTACAATGCATCTAGAATTCTAATTCTTCTCAAATTTGGTAGGTTTCTCACTAAGTTATTGCAAGCCGACTTTGAACATGTAAATTCATTCACGTAATTTATGTATTGGTTTCGAGGTTGGAGAGAGTGAAAGAGCAGTCCTAAACTTCACAGTAAAATGTTTTCATACGATTTTATGGATATCTTAACACAAAGATATAAAATCTTCATTTCGATGAGACTGTAGCATACTTTCAGCAAATATTGCATGGTATTGTATAGAAAGGTAGACATTTCTCATAATTTTGTTACAATTAAAACTATGTATGTATAACAACTACATTGCATGCGTGCATTATCTCCAAGGTAACATTAACAATTCTACTGATAGAAAGCAACTTATCAAAGGAATTTCTCACAGAGATTATGCAGATACACCAGTAGATTCAAAAATTAACAGAATTTTGGCTTCCACGTATCAACGATGTCAGAACACACATGATGTTCGTCCATTAAATAACGTTTAATCGAGTGTGACATTTCACTAACATTTATCACGTGTTCTTTACTTCATTTTATGCAGCGATGGTATTCAAGCGAAGTAACAGCCGGTTCTCACTACTTGTAAATTCTATTCCAATATAATTACAAACGTTTCTGCCAGTTAAAAACACATGCATCACATTTTACAAGAACAGGATTAGACAGGAGGAGCCACATAAAAATCACAATCCCTTTGCTGGAAGTTTGTTTTCGACTTCAGTTGATTTCGGCAAGTTAAATGAGTGAGATTTTGAACTTTCATAACTGAAAATACTGAACCGAAAGGTGATGAGTTTATGTACGTATTTAAAAGGGAGTGGAGAAAGAACTTTTAATGTATGAAATCTTGAATACATACAATGTTACTTAAATACAAAATCTGTAGTTCTTTTTCGATAATCTAAAAAGGAATATTGAAAGATGAACAAGAGTATTATTCTTTAAACTCTGAAAATGGTATATTCTGAAAATTCGTATTAAAATATTGAACATGTTCACAACTGACATTACAAGTGAGATGATTAGCCATCCTATTTCTATCGTATTCTTTTAAGATTTAATTTTAAAACATGAGTCACGAGAACTAAAACAGTTCTACTGTATGTCATTTAAAAAATCGAGGTATTTCTTATTTTTCTTTAGTCTTTTGGCATCTTTAGCTCAGGATATGTACTTACGTATAATAATCTAAAATGAGATTAGTTCACATCTACAATTGTTCCTTATTTTAAATGGAAGAAAGCAGAGAAGTTAGTACTAAAGAAGAATCCAAATCATTCTTCGGTTCACTGAAACTTTTATATTTCCTCGTTTTTTCTTCACCCGTAGGTCTGCCATGGCATGGAAAATATTTGCTTTTCTTCTCTGGATTCCATTTGTTGAGGGTTCTAGTACATAGAAAATTAAACAGATGTTTCTATGACAGATGTTTCTATCATTCAAAGCGTTTCTCCCAAATGTGTAATGAGGATAGGGACTCCGAATGCTTGTTCTGTTTCAGCTGGTCTGACTGCTAAGGTATCGACAATATCCGTTTACAGCTTTCTATGTAGTAAAAGGAAAGCTATCATTTCCTGTATTTATGTTATCTAAACATTATATGAAATCATCCATGCAGGTGCCAAACTGTATCACTATACTCAAAGATGAAGCTTAACTTCTCTCTCTATCTAACATGTAGTAGTCACGTCAGAAAGCCAGGTAGTAGGATACAACACAGAAAATAAAGTTTTCATTTACCTGTGATGGTCTAGTCTCAAAACTTTCTCCTGAACTTTTAATTCATTCACAACAGAATATGTTGTACTGGCCTTACATTATTATTATTGGTGTGTTTTATTTTATAGTTAATATTAACAGCCCATAACTATGTTATATTGCTGTGGTGAATGAGGAGGGTGTATTTACTCCTTGATTGACTCGTGTGACGTCAGGTTCATGCTCTGGGAAGAAATTTCCTATCCCTGATGTATCCTGATTACTGATTGGACAATTTTGTTATTTTATATTTAATATGGGTTAATTGCTTATATAATTAAGCCTGTATGCTAATTTCGATTTGTACTAGCCTAGTATTCGTTAGCTTCGTTTTGTGTGCGTTCACGGTTATTTCTTCTTAGCTTATTCGTGATAGGCAGTTTTCGTGCGTGTGACATCAGAGTAGCCATTGCTTTCACCATGGGCATAGTACGCGAATCCAAACGTACTCAAAAGCAGTGAAATTTTACATCAAATCCTTAACGTAAGATAGATTTTTATAACTGAGTCGTCCACTTGCGAAACCTGTTAAAGGACAATTTTTAGAAAAATCAGGTTATAATGATCATTTGAATTGTCTCAGCATCCTCTGATCTGAAGTTAGCCAGGAGCAAAACCCTCTAAAATCGCTTAAAAAGGCAATGAGAAAGTCACGTCTACTAGCAAAATCTGATAAAATTGCAGCGGCTACACTTTCAAAACCTGTTAACAAAAAGTTCACTTGAAAAGCCAACTAAAATCGCAAGCACAACATGGCCGCCCGGTAATATACACATGCAAAACCTGTTAAAATTTCACAACTTTGCATTAAGGGGATTGAAAAACAATGTTTTCCTTTCTTTATAGTTTATTTCGGTAGCTCTAATTTTCACTTAATGATACTAGCAAAACTGCTTTCAACCACCTTGTCCCTATAATTCACAGTGGGTTGTTTATTTACATGACTTTGTTGGAGTTAACCGTAACCGAAGTGTGTGTAGGGACTATGTTATTAGGCTGGTAAAATATGTTGATTAAGATGAGTGACAGTTCAAACAGTACTGAAGTTGCAGTCATCGAGTCTCAGTTTATAGTCGTTGATCCTGCCAAAGAAAACAATACCCCAGAAAATCCTTTTGAGCTGTTAGACAAACAGCACATCGAAATTTCGTAAAAGTACGAAATGCTGTAATTTTTGTTAACATTGTTGCGTGAACTTCTGAACCATCGCATCTCAGAAGACTATTCCTATTTTATGTCTGTTTTTTTAGTTCATGTTTTCTTATGTATTGTTTGTTTGTTCCAGATGCCAACATGTTGTTATATTCGTGAGTCACTCACATGGTGTGTTTTAAGTTTTTGTTCTAAGTACAATTTTTCAAATTTAATATCTAAAATGTACCCAAACTTTGAATTTTCATTATTTTTTATGGATAATTATCGAGTTTTACTAGAAATGACCCTGCGAGAAGATACAAGTTTTCGGTTGTCATTAATGCAAACATTAACAAGTTTTGAAATTGTAACATGTATACTCAAGTGGGTACGTTCGCAAGATGGCCGAACGGCCACTAGCAAAACACATCTAATTTGCTTTACACTTGCAAAATCTGTTGCAAGAGAAAACTATTTTTCTAAAAATAAAGAATGGTTTAAATGAGATTATGCGGATTTTAACAGCCAACTCGGGAATTTTTTGCGCCTTTAAAAACGAAAAAAAAAGTGATACCTATTGTGTGACTCACTACAAAGTAACACTGATATCTTAGTAGAAGCGTGTGATGAGATAGGTCTACTGGTGAACACAGAGGAAACAAAATACATGATAAGCCGAAATACTGAGAATGAAGGAAATAGATACAAAGCAATTAAGAATGAGAACATAGGCTACAGAAAGTAAAGAAATTTAAATGCTTGGGAGTATATGTGACAAGCGAAAACGTGGTCACGGCAGAAATAAAAAGTCACTTAGCATCGGGCAACGCATGTTTCTACTCAGTCCAGAACATCCTAACCATGCGATTAGAGTTACCAACCGTCCTGTTTTCGCCGGACATGGCCAGGTTTTTAACCTTTTTAGAAATGTCAGGCTGGCATTTTTCTTTCTCTTTAAATGTCCGGTATTTAAAAGAAATGAACAAGACATTATTACATCTAAACTGCATAGTTGGTGTTATCTACGGTAGACTGTATAGTCAAGAGCGGCAAGTTGTCACTTCATTAACTACTAGGGTGCGTAGCTGGTGATACTGTCAAGATTTCTATTATTTTTGTCTCCTCTCGCGACATTGCGAAAAGTACAAAAAATTGGTAAGAAGAAGCACATCAGCAACTAGTATTTTTGTCTTTAACTTCCCCAAAACTTTCACCACTAGATAAAAAGGTACATAACGAACGTGACTACGACTAAAAAAATGTTGATTGCTGCAAATTCATTGTGTCCGGCATTTTTTCAAAAAGTCCTGCTTTTTTCCGGAGTTTTGTCCAGCATTTGACAATTTCCAGTTTGTAACCCTACTTGTGATCAACATCAAGGAAGTTGAAATTCAAAATTTACAGAACTGTTATTCTGCCGGCAATACTTTACGGTTGCGAAAGTTGGAGTACGACCCTAGCAGATGAACATAAATTACGAGTGTTTGAAAATAAGATTTTGAGAAAGATATACGGGCGAAAACGAGACGAGATGACTGTGGAATAGAGGAGACTGCATAATGAGGAACTGCAGGGACTTTACAACTCACCCGATGTTGTGTTAACAATAAAATTTCGGCGACTAAAGTGGGCAGGCCATTTAGCTCGGATAGGGAAGAAACGAAGGTATTCAATCATCGTCAGTAATCCGGAAGGAAAGAGATCGTAACGAAGACCGAGACGACGATGGGAGGTTCATTTTGGAGAAGTAGGTGTTTGTGATGAAAACTGTCTTGATCTTTCTCAGGATACAATCCTATGGTGAACGTTTGCTGCTGGAGCGATGAACTGGCGAGTTCCTTAAACCATAGAGTAAGTAAGTAAATAAGTATAGAAAGGATAAATAAATAGTTTTAATCAATTTGCTTAACTAAATCCATATTAAATAATATACTAACTAATTTCTTTCTAAATCGACGATGAAGCTAAAATATTTTCTCTGAGCTCAGTCAGTCGACTACAGATTTGTTTAGTCTAATGTTTCGCTGTGTTCAAACACCCTTTTCGCTGTTTTATTTCTCAGAAATGTTTTGTTTTCAGGTGTGGTAAATTTATATGATGTCTGGCAGGCTTTCGTTCAGAAAATTTGCCCCCGGGAGGCGGGGGCATTTTAGAGAATCGGGAGGGCGTTACTTGTACAATTAGCATTACAATAGTAGGATAAATAGTAAACTACAATTTTGCCCGGGGGGCGCGCCGCAGAAGGTACAAAGCTCAACCTCACTCTGCCTATCACACTGGTAGTTAACGTTCCTTTTTCCTTTTTCTTCTTTACAATTCAAATAGATGGCAGGAACTTAACAAGCTTCTCCTGTAAACCTTGGAAAACTGTAGTTGATCTGTTTTCGAAATGACCGATTCAATTAAAAATGAAATTACTTGAATCGATTTCTTATGAAAACAAAGCTACAGACAAATTTTGTTTTATATCTCAAAATGCTGATGGTTGCAGAAATCCGATTCCTGAAATAACTCATTGTGTCGGCACCACTTGCTGCAACGCACACAGCACATAATGTTGAATTTATGTTTTATAAACGTTGAAAACATTGAATTTTGGCAACGTTGTATTTGGTGACGATCAACGTAACTTAATAAACGTTTAAAGAATTACCAGTATTAAACGTTGGATTTAAATTGTGCTTTTAAACCTTCTAAATAGGTGGAAAGCACAACGTTGATTCAACGTTAAATATTTGTGAGATTTCCTAATTCTACAGAAACAATTTTCAGTGATAGTTTTATGCTTAAACATCACTAGGTGTTATATATATTCATTTTTTCTTGCTGGACATGCACTTCTGTTTGACATTCATACAATGCATACGCTATGCGTTTCTCTTTTGTTCTCTCATGAAAACCGGGAAAGGCAGGAGCGCAGCGAGAGATCGAAATGACAGGAGGAAATCCGAATAAGTTTTTTTTTTTTTTTGTATATTCTTCGTAGAATAGCTTGTCTCATCTTGTTAAAAGCAATAAATGTGGTACTGACAATTCTCAGACTTACTGAATGAATCAAACAATTCCACGAGGCAACCTAATTCTGTTTTGAAAATGTATAACTTTTTAATTTCGTCCAGATGCCTCTTATAGGTAAGAGCATAGTGTATGTATGTAACTATGTACAATTAAAGAAGACAACTAGTATTTTAGTTTGTGGAGTTGTTATAATGTAAGGATTTAACGAGCATTTGTTTTTTTTTCTCGCATTGTTTAAATTGCATTCTGAATATTCATTTATTTTACATACATTTTTATATACATTATCGCTCAGACATTTTATATTTTTATATACATTATTTATTTCTGAATAAATAAGTTACGTTTATACGTACTCAAGTATTATTTGTCTTCAATTTTTATTGATCTTTCAATTAGTGGTTTCACTAACAGTCTCCGTCATTACCATGTTGAGGGGTTTGTTAGACTGGTATCCTAGTGTGAGTGATTTGGAATTACACATTTAGGTCCTTAATGTTGTAGGCGATAGCTTTTATCTTAATTTAAATTCTCAGACTGTTTATGTCGGGTTACGTGTACAAAAAACCTATGGCGCAACAGTCCATGAAGGGCCAAGGCCTGCAACGCGACTTTTTGCGGGGGGCACGTGTCTGTGCACGGCTGCTTTCAGCCACTTTAAGTGACTTTCGCTACCAGTTCAGCCCCCGCCCTCCCAAGGTTGCCCCTGGTACTCATTTTCAAAGACTGGGTCGACCTCTGGGACTTACGGGCTAGGTAAAATTGTTTCAACTTCTCGCATCGGGAATCAAACCCGGATTGTTGGATTATCACGTCATCGGTCACGTTTGGAGAGATGTAAAATTTAACTTTCAGGACAAATTTCGTACCTTTCCCCCAAAATCCCTACTTATAACGAATATTTAAATCTGTGCAGATGAACAGAACAATCTAAGTATCCCAGAGCGAAACCTAGTACTTCAATGTTCAGTACGATATGCTTTAATTGAAATTACAATTTTAGGGTTGATTCCAGGTTAAAATCCTATAATCAAAGGACTTTTCCTGGAATCAACCTTAAAAAATTACATCAACCCTGAACATTGAAGTACTAGAATTCGATCTGGGAAACTTATATTATTCTGTTGATCTTTACAGATTCAAATATTCGTTGTAAGTAGGGATATTTAGGAAAGGTACGAAATTTGTCCTGAAGGTTGAATTTTGTGTCTCTCCAAACGTTGTTTAAACGTTGAATAGACGTTTATTCAACGTTGCGTAACGTTGAGTGAACGTGATTGCCAAAATTAAGTTGCGGAAAATGTTTAATTCAATGTCTTTAAAACGTTTATTAAACGTCATATTCAACGTTGAATCTACATTTCTTGGAATACTAATCCGATAGTTGTGTAAACGTGGAATTAACGTAAATTCAACTAAGATTGAACGATTATTAAATATTTAAGGAAAAGTGGAATAAACGTTTACTTAAAGTGATTGTGCTGTGTGGGAAGTAGTGAAGAAATCTTAAAGCTAGGGATTAAAATATGAGCAGACTTCGGCTATCTTCGGAGCAGGGGGGCTTCGGGAAACCTCGACAATGCAATATCCACATTCCACAGTATTTGTTTTGCGAAGGGAACGGAGAGATGGAAGCAGCACAATTGAAGAATGCACGGGAAGAAAGGGTTGAATATAATACCCATGAAATTTGAATATTTTCGTAAAGGTCTTGCGGTTAGCTGTCGTTGTTTACTACAGGGTTGATTTTTTTTATTTAATCGCTTGTCTTTTTTTTAAAACTTAAATAACTTGTGACACTGAAACAACTTCTAAGTCAGTTTTCTTCCACAAATACCATGGAAAAGTGAACTTCGGGAATATTGTCCGAGAGAGTGGTAAAGCTATTTTGTTTTGTGTTGGAAACGGAGGAAAGATTTAACTGAACAAAGTTGATCATAAGATGGAAATTGCAGAAAAACAGGAGGGAGTCCAGAAAATCAATTTCTCGTAGTGTAACTTTCCTTGCGCTTAGATCTCATTGTTCAATACTACTTAGGAGTTACAGCCAGAGCTGAAACCGGGTCACTTTCGGTAACCCGGCCTGACCCCTACATAGCTGATCCGATCCGAAATTTGACCGGGTGTGGTAATTTAATGAACTGGGAATTTCTGGCGGCGTATTTTCGTGATCTGTAGTCCCGATCTTCCTTCAAAAAAAAAACCCACTTTCAAAGGCCCGGTCCAAAACTTGACCTGGTGACCCGTTTCAGCTCTGGTTCCAACTCCAATTTGTTTTAAAGGGATCTCAGTTGTTTTGTACTCTTTATATGTGAATAACACAAGATAATACAGTTATGAGATAAATGTTTCAAAATTATTGACATAATATCGCAACACTTACCTACATTTCTTCATATTCTCCCTCGGCAAAGATGACAACATTCTTCGTACTCTCCGTATTTTAAATGTTTTGTTTTTTATTTATACTTTATTCGACCGTGAGGTATCTCTGGCTCTGACCGGGATAGGGTAAGGGAGACGATGGCCCAGGTAGTGGTAAGGGCCTTACTAGGTACTGTCTCGGCATTCGCCTGATCTAAATGTAAAACCTTTCAAGATGGTTGCGGTCTCGAGATCCAGAGACGCTTACCTACCCACTGCCGATCCGAAGTCCGCGACGTTACTGCCTGGACTACGGAGAATGGGTATAGCTACTGGTACATAAAGGTTTGGTTATATTAGTAATATTAGTACAATGTACTAATTTTCGAGTCGGAACAATGAATTACAAGCTGATGTAGCCACAATCCTATTTTCAGTTGTTGTTTTTTTTTGTGTGGGGGGAAGGTGAGGAAATTGACTCTAAGGACCCTACGCAAGGTGATCCTATAATGTTTTACTATTGCCTTCAATTGGATGAGAAAACATGGGGTCCCAAAGACTGGGCCTTCAGAAAAGTGGATTCCGGAGGGTTCGAATCCGGAACCCTTTTATTCAGTAAGCAGTGAGCGTGAGCGAAGGCATATGTGGGTGGGTGGGTGTCTGTGTGTGTAAATTATGCAACAATGAACTTTAAGAAATATCTAGGCATATTGTTTTGGTGGGTGGGATAAAGAAATTAGTTATGTACATGCCGGAAAAAAAAAAACTTTACTGTAAATTAAATGTACAACAAACCTAGCATGTTTCGCTCAGGCTGAGAAAATAATAATGCAATAAGGTGACCAGATGTCCCGTATTAGCCGGGACAGTACCTTTTTTAAGCCTCTGTCACGCTTTTTTCAGACGTAAAACGGAACGCCAAAATGTCCCTTTTTTGACAATTTGTGAATTACAGTATCATGCCGTCCAGCATGACCAATCTTTAAGATCCATGAACTGTAGACTTACTTCTAAACTAATCCAGTGTACTTTTCAACTACGTTTATCTGTGCCCGTAGTAAAGCCAAAGCAATCATACTAAACTCCTTTTGCAATATCACAATTAGAAACTGATTTGCAGAAAGCTAATTTAAAATCTGTAATGACAGATGCGTCGAATCACAAAGACGTAAACATATTTCCATTGGTTGTGAGGTATTCAAGTACTGTTGGGGGATTCAAGTTAAAATGTTGGATTTGATATCAGTTTCTGGAGAAACGACAGAAACCTTCGCCACTTTTTTTTAGTGACTGTTCGATATAAGCTAACTTGAAAGAAAAAAAAGTCGCCCTTGTGCAGATAATACAAACTGCAATTTTGGAGGTGTGTGTAGAAAGGAAACAAATTACATGTTCACAAAACTACACGAAAAACTGCACCACAAGTTACTTGGGGTTGAGTGTTCCGCTCATATAATTCACGATACCATTCGGACTGCTGCCGATGCCCTCCTTATTGATATTGAAGGTATTATTTGTCGTTGTTGAAAGTACAGATTGTTAAAGCCTAACATTCGGGAGGTCGTGTGTTGGATTAAGCTGCCGACCAATCTGACAGTTTTTTCCTCAGTTACACCAGGCAAATGCTGGAATGGTACCTTCAACATAGACCATGGCCGACACCTTCTCGAATTCTTTCCTCTTCTATCCCGACCTGATGCCTAAAGGCCATAAATAAAAATGCAATTCCAATTCAATATAAATTGTTAAAATGTTCATGCGTAGGCTACATTTATATCAAATCGTTAGTTATTACTTGATTAAACTTCTTGCTGGCAGTTCTTGGTAGCTAAAACTTTGTTGTTAAGTTCATAATTAAAGTGTCCTGTTTTGTCTCGATTTTTTTAATGTCTAAATTTATAAAATGTCCCGTATTTGTGTCTCAAAAATCTGGTAACCCTTCAATGCAAGTAAATTTTGTCCCCAATAGAGAAAGATATTATTACTCTAAATGTATATTTGAAAAAAAAGTAGTAAACATTTTGACTATTTCATGAACCATCAAATTCATGTCCTTGCCTGGATTTGTAAGAGCAGACAGAGAACGACACTGCATTGGTCGAGGTTTCCCGAAGATAGCCGAAGTCTGCTCATATTTTAATCCATAGCTATGAGTGTGGAGAAGTTTCGTTTCGACCCAAGCTGGTTAAACGCAAATTCCTCCACTTTGAAAAAGCAGCGATTTCCGCTCATTCATACCGACTGCTGAGCAAGAAACGGTTTATAGAGGTAACGTGTTTTTTTTTTTTTTCGTTTTATTTATTAATTATTTATTTTAGTTGAAGTACCGGTATAGTACATTAGATTATTTACCTTAGTATTGTACGAAATATTCCTCTATATTTGTTTTTTTCTTCTTCTTTAAGATCGTAATTGATTATTGTTTATGATAAATTGAGTTATTTAGTTATATTTACGTTTAGTCCATACCATTTTCGTATAATTTGAAATTGTACATATGGTACACAGATTTTACAAGCAAGGCACCTTCATGCTTCATGTACAAAGGCGCAACATTATTTTATATTTTAATTTTTTATGAACAACTTGGTGTAACCTAACGTTTTTATTTTGCACCTGCACATTTGCATATAGTGTATTATAGATGGATTACAGTCCTATTAATCTGGATTTGTTTTTTGCTTTCATGTGTACAAGATATAAATAAGACTGTATAGTACTGGATGTAAATTTAAATAAGTTAAATGTTTTAGATGATTTTACTCTGAATGTCCTTTTACTATGCATTAAATCTTCATAACGCGAGAGGGTAGGGCCGCATTCTCTAAAATTGCGTAAATTCAATAAGGTAATTTGATAAAAATAATTTTGTTTGTTTGTGATGTACAGGCCGAGAGAAAAACTTATACTTTCGAAAAAAAAAGTTTTTCCATGAGGCACAAACAAACTGATTATTATTTTTTTTTTCTTTTACACCACGAATTTTCCCTTCGTAGTTAGAACTTTTGTGTGTTTCACGAACCAAACGAATCTATTTAATTTTCTTAAACTTCTTAACGATTCGTAAATTTTTTAAAAACAACAAAACAAAAAGAAAAATTAACGGTATGCACCGGTATGGCATACCAGCTCTGGTTTTTGAGATCTAGAAGCATACCGTCACTGAAACACACGGTATGCGTGTTGTTATATATCAATCACTTTTTGATATGTCGAGGCAAGTATTACGAAAACATACCGTCTCTATTTCTCTCACTTCGAACACTGCTTGTAGTTATTAAGTTTCAATATATTGGTGTTTATAGAATATTGTTAAACGGTAACGAAGTTGATTTGGTTATTGTTTACTTAGGATCTCCGCAAGGATTTTCAGTTTCGGCGGGGGGAGGGGTGAAGTCAAAATGGGAACGGTGTAAGTGGAGTTTTGCACGGTTTCTATCAATTTTTTACCATAAAAATTAAATTAGGGTGGGGATGCACTCGAGAGGGTCTAGCAGAATGACTGATTGGTTACTTCCAGATTAGTATTTAAAAAAACCCGGAAAAATTGAACGCCGAAAAAACGTTTTTCAATTTTTCGTGCTACTTTGGAAACGAACGTTTTTTTAATTTTTTATTTACTATTACGGGGTCCCTGACAACATTTTATAATCAGTTAATTAGTTAAAATGTTAGTTCATGTACAAAACATATATTTAAAAAAAAATCCGCAATTGCACTGCCTCTGGCAAAGTTCGAAGCATAATGTAAGTTTTCTCGATCTGAGCCAACACATGCCTAAGGGCCAAAAGCGAACAGAACTTTTTTCTCATGTATTAAGGTACTTAATATGTATTACATTGAGATATGTTGCATTCCTAATGTAAATTGAAAGTTTTTGTACATTTTTTAACGTAAGGATATTTAATTGTGCTAAACCTAAACAACAAATCTATTAGGTGTGTTAAGTAGTGCATATTGGTGATGAAAAGGCAAACAAAAAAAATTTTTTCCCCTCGTGGAAAAAATCAATTTTTCCGTTTTTTTTTTTTTCGAAAATTTCCGTTTCTTTCCCGGCCTTTAAAACTCAATTCCAGATGCAGAGTAGATACGTGTATTTTGGTTGCGTTTTTAAAAGCACAAGTATTAATTAAAGAAATCTTATTATTATCTAATAGTATTCTAAAAATATGAATTGAATGCCACATAATGAACAAATAAATGGTCCTGTGACCTCGCAAAGTACAAGAGCGGTAATAAATCCTGCAACAATAAAATTTGGTACATTTATAAGGACTATTTTATGGTAATGGTGCGGCTGCAATCACTATGAACGTAGTTCAATACTGCAGGAACAATTTCTACTTGTGTGGCAGTCGATTTTTTTTTTTTTACAAATATATTGCTATGTATTTGTCGATATATATGGAATTAAAATAATTATAAGTGAATAAGTGATTAAATGAAAGTACGGACATTTAACTTTTTAAAAAAAAAATACGGTACGCACACGGACAGAGACTTCGAAATACGGACTGCCCGTAAAGAATACGCACATATGATTACCCTAATAATAAAATGATACTAATTTATAAAGTACTTTCATTTCTGGAATACTTATGCTATAAATAGAATGACAGAAACTGAAAATAAAGTTAGTTTCAGATACAAAATATTTTACTTCATCATAATACTTTGAATTAAATATTTGGAATAGTTATTATGTAACAAGCAGAGGATGAAAAGTTGCACTCTGGTCTGGAAGAAAAAGTACAGAAAATTTTACGTTTCTGAGACAAATTTTGACCGAGGAGCAGGGTCTTTAACCCTTTCCGGCCGGCCAGGAAGTTGAAGAAAATCATAGACCTTCACATTCCCACTCCTTGTTCATATCCCAATTGTCATATGGTCATCAATATGCATCGTTGGAATGTTTACGAAACATTTTCTAAATGCGTAACAGTTGTACGCATCGCGCTCAATTCGTAGAAGACGACGAATAAAGCCACAATGTTACAAAAATATATATTTGTTAGGAAATCAACGTAAGCTACAAACACTGGTAGTTACTGTACGGCAACAAAAGAGGAACCAACGTATAACGTAGACTTTCATGTGAAGCATATACAATAATCAGAAACGTAAATGCAATACAAGGTGAGAAAAAGTGATAATCATTAGTATATGGATGGGAAGCACCATGTACTAGGGATTTAAAGCCAAAAAACTCACTTATGGTGACCTATGCAGCCTCCTAATTATTGTATGGTCATAATTTATACATTGTTCAAAACTTTATGGAAAGCAAGCTCTAAAAACAATGTGACTATTGTATTTCATCCGTAGAAGACGAAAAAAAACTAAAATTTAAGGTACAAAGCAATTTATTTTGGAATTTATCATAAAATGGCAACATTGATCATCAACATACGTCGACAAAAACTTTAATAAGAAGAAAACCCCTTTTCGTTTACCAAAGGCGAAAGATATCAAACACTTCAAGATAACGTCAACAACAAGTGAAATTTGGATTGTAAGATTTCTTCTACCCACTTGTGCGCCACGTAAGCTTTGGCGCCTCACCTCTCTTACTGTTACATTTAACGTCTTATTTTTGTGTGCTTGAGTACTGAGGAGTTAAAATGTAGTAATTTATACATTCTGTTCCACACACATTTATGAAGAGCAGCTTGTCACTTGATGCAGTCAGCATTTTTGTATTTTTTTTGTCAATTATTTCATTATATTAACACGTATTTGTGTTCCATAATGAAAACAGAACAGTTTTGGAGACTACAGCAACCCAGAGGACACCGCGTGGAGGTGGCTGCAATAGATTTACACCCTCTAGTTCTTCGAAAATTTAGTCGTTGTTCTGTCATTTACTCTTTTCCAAAGAAAATCATTTATTCTGATTTCAAAAGAAGTAAGGAAAGCTCTTTTGGCATTAAGTTTAAAACGTATCTACAAAGCTCTTTCTTTTTGTTCATATACAGAGCTGAAGCTTTAGTGACGACTTTCACGATTCTCTCAACTGCCTGTCTGTGCCAAGAGAAACCAGGAATGTTGAAACCAGGAATCATGAACGTGCCCGTTATGTATCATTTCTTCGTATGTACCTCAGAGCATGAGATTCTGAACAACGTACTCGTTCCAGTTAATCATAGCAATGCAGTTTTCGGCTTACATGTTCAATTCTGGCCTTGTGGAAACTAGTATTTCGTTTTTTCTCTTCCTCCGCACGCTGAGCTCTTGCTCCTAGATTTTTTTATAGCATTTTGCTTTGTTATTTTTATTTCTCGTCGTTTATAATGGCCAATGAATTAGAATTTCATTTTTTTGTTTATGGCCTTTAGGCATATAAGACAGACCGATGGCCAATAAGAGTTTTCCAGGGTGTGCAATATAAGAATTTCTCCTAATAACTTTATCCATAACAGCTCTGTGTTCAGGGGAGTGATCTCTTAGTTCATTCATACATTTTTTATTCGATTTTATATTGAACCACAACGGTACATAAACTTTTACTACAAATTGCACCAGTTTTGAGGGCGTCTGAACTACTTTCTGTTGAAATATATAAGTGGAGTATTCTAGATGTACTCGTAAGCCACTGCGCATGTGCTAGTTTTCCTGGTTTTCTGTTCGGTAAACTTCCCTCACAGATCCACTCAAGTCACAACACCCCATCTTAATTCAAATAAAGGTTTTTAATACAGCGTAGATCTGCAACATTTACACATGGTAACTCTGAGGAGATAGTATTGAGAGCCAGCACAGGCCGGTTTTCACAGCTTCCGAGTAAATTTAATGTTGGACCCATGAAAGTAGCTGGACCGGTCGTTGTTCTGTCTATGTATTTAAACAAATGTCTGAGACGATTTGGCAAATAAAGAATACAGACAAATCAAGGAAGATGTTTTCCAACGTTTTTCCTAACGTGACCGATAACATCTCCATTCTCATCGACATTAATGATGGTCCCATCGTACCCTACCTCAGATAACTTTGTTAAGTCCACATTATGACTTCCAATACCTCACGAGGGCGCTGAGGATAGTGCAGTTATAGAGAACCATACAGAAAGGTAGCCTTGATTCCTAATAGCTACACATTTCTTTCTTGTTTCGAAGAAGTTTCTTGCCTCGCCGTTAAATGTAAATGAGATGAATAGTTCATTTTGTTAAACATCTTCATAAATTGAAGCTTATGATTAGTTCGTGAGCCACATTCATGATTTGTTTGTAATTCATGATCCATATTTAAGCTATAATTAAATGCTGAACAATCACAGAATTTCAGTTGATTAGGATCTTTAAGAAAATAAGTATTAAGTTCAGTGCCATCTACTGGTGAGGCAAGTAACTTCCTCCAAGCCAGAAATAAATGCTTGGATATTTATAAATGCAGGCTAGTTCTCTGAATGTCTCCCTGTGATTATAGTCACATGTCAAAGTATCTACTGCCTGGTTCTTCTTGAAGTAGGTACGCCCTAGTTATTTCCATTTACTTTATTTCTTTGGCTCGAGATTTCCTTTCTTTTTAAATGTCAAAGTTTGTTCCTTCCGTCCGTCGAAACAAATTTCAAACGTCACTAATGCAGCTATATTTTAATTAGCTTATATAGTTTGATGATCAGAATTCAGAGAGGCAAAAAAGCATGAGTGAGTGCCACCAATCTTTGTTAAGAATTTACGAATCGTTAGGAAATTTTAGGAGATTTGAAATACATAACCTTTGTTAAACTCCTTACTAAGGGTCGTAAAATACTCAAAATGTTCTTCTACGTAGTGAATATTCATGATGAAAAAGCTAAACCAAAATACTTTTCGTCAATAAAACCTGTGTTTTTTGCCTAATAAAAATATTTCCTGTTTTTTTTTTTTAATAACCGGCTTTCTCTGGCATGCCCATCATTACTATGGATAGATTATAACGTTTCAAATTTCATATCGAATCATGTTTACTGATCTTAAATTGTTTGGTAAGATATTTCTTTATATCTTACAGGACTTACCTGAAGTACTACGATTTTCTGCAATCAAGCAGCAATATAAGATTGTGTACGGAATGTAACTACAATGAGTTGTGTAGTTTCACATAAGGTAACGTTCAACGGCATATTCTCTACGCAGTTCAGGTGCTTTCAACTAAAATCCTTCTATTCGCAGACTTGGTGTTTTCAACAAAAAATAACCTTTGCAGTAAGTAGAGAAAGTGCTACTGAAGCTTAATATTTTCATGGTAATTGAAATATGCCTTGCTCCTGTGCAATTGCAATGTGTAAGAACACATCGAGGAACACGAAAGGTAGCGGTATTGGGTATTTCAAATTTCCAAAAGACCCTGTTATTTGCCAGGAATGGATAGCAAAGTGCAAAAGACCGGATAATGTGAACATAAAAAATGCGAGAGTATGCTCCATTCACTTTCAAGACAGTGATTTTGTCCGGAATTTGAAAGCAGAATTGTTGAAAATAAAGTCCAGGCGTCAACTAAAATGTGACGTAGTACCGAGGATAATTATTCCGGTAAGTTTCTGAAATACCAAGTATTTAACGAAGTATAAGATAATAATATACGTAGGAAAATTTCCCTCGATAATCTGGAGAACCGAGATGTGTTTTCAGAATCCAACAAAAACGGTTGCCTAGAATAGAATAAGATATGGTAATTAATAGAAATACGAAGGTAAGAAATGTGAGATTATAGTGAAAAATAAGTAAGATGAACTTAGTGATGAACAGCTGGAGAAAATGTTTTGAAACCTTTAAACACAGATTGACACAACTGCTGCGTTAGCGCTTTAAACCTCAATAGCTCAGCCCTAATTAACCTATAAACACGATCTTGCTATCAATGTATTCCTGAAGTATCAAGCTTTCCCCTGATTGCATTTTATGTACCACGTCGGAGAGGGGAAGAGTGAATGACGTATTTTTTTGTTTTTCGTCAGGTTTTTGGGGGCCTTGTGGGTACATTCATAAAAATTTGTATAGGAATCGATGAAGTAGTGCACTACCTGGTTTACTTGTTGCATATATGGGGGGGGGGAGAGGGGACAAAGTTGGCCAACTTTTTGAATTTCAATTTTTTACGTAAATTACAGATATTTTCAGGACGGTTCCATATGAGGCAACATATCTTTTCACTGAATTGTTCTAGAAGCATAATTCCTGTTGCTGTATGTTCTACGGACTACCATGAAAAAATGATGTGTGTATATAAGGTATTTTATATACACTCTGGTTGTGGGGGCGAATGTCAAATTTGATTAATCTTTCTTCTACGTATATTTATTTTTAGAAAATAAGTGCTACATAAGTCGAACTCGTTACTTTTTTTCTTTTTAGTAAAACAAAAATTGTATTTTCTTAGGCACACACACTCACAATAATTTTTTGTACGAAAAAAATACTTTCTTTCCACCCCTACGATCTTCATGACAGGCTAATCTATAAATAGAATGCCAGCGAGAGCGTCATTGTTTACTAAGGTTGAAGTGATTGTTGAAAAGTGGAAAAGATTAAAGAGGTTTTATTGCCGAGGGCGAAGTACAAATGACAATCGTTGGAATCTGTGTTCTGTAAGCTTTCCAACGAGGTATCAATCATGGCTGAGATAATTAAGGGGTCACCAGGGCCGCCAACTTAAGGGTTTCGAACAGCACCTCCAAAACTATATACAGGGCGTTTCTAGGAATTTCGTTCTGAATTATTATCTCGCTTTGTATTGAAGGAATGGCTTCCACTTTTTATATTAGTGTTACTAGTGTCTGGCCTACACGTTTGTACCAGAATTTCTCCGTGTACCTGCTACAGCCCTTTGGAAACTAGCGCACGCATTTCTTTGCTCCAGGTGATACAAACATTTGACCTATTTTCTGTCTCTCTCCCTTTCATCTTCCCCGATAAACTGCAGAGCTCTTCACACAGTTCCCAGCTCGTCCGCTTGACGCCGCCACCTACTTGTTCTTGAATTACGTCCCATTTCCTGCTGACCAGAGGGCTCTGCAGTATTTTCCCTCAAGTTTCCGAAAACATCCTCGGATTTCACGCAGGAACGACAGAAATTGTTTTCTTCTACGTGGCGATGGTAAGGAAAGCAATAGAGAATGTGGGGACACAATTATTGCAGTGATTACCTAATTCAGCCGTAATCACACAAGAAATTACTTCCCACCCACTGTGTTTTTCAGATGACGTAAGCAGAAAAGTTGTATGAGAAAACTGGTCGATGCCTATTGCAGGGCTGGTCGAACAACGGTGAGCGGTTATACGAACGTCCAGATTCGAACTATTGACCCTTATTGGTTATTTTTAAAGTGGACAACGAAGAGAGAGAGAACTAAACGGTTTTGGCGGACATTCTTAGCGCGCAAAGTGATTCCCCGGTAGGATCCAACAACTTTGGGTAGTGACTGGCGATATATTTACTTGGAATACTTTAAAAACGTTATGAGTGCAGCAAAGTATAATTCGGCGAACAACCCCGGCAAGTGACTGAGTGCAATGTCAGTAGTTTTAAACATCATTCGTGACATTATTGGTTTTTTCAAGCTATGAAGATAGGATGATGACATAGGGAAAAAGTGCCTGCAGCAATCTTCAAGAACAGTGCTACCGTGTTTCGTTCAGCGATTTATCGACGCGATCTCTATTCGTATCCGAATTAGCGTGTCCAGTCTTATGTGATGTTTCTATGCTGAATTTCTAAAACTTTTAATTGGAATTAGCATAAATAAATAACGCTTTTTTTCAAGCTCGTCGCGTGTGTGCATGTTGTCTCTATATTGTGTTCTATAAATGTAGTATATAACTTACATGTGTTTTGTGTCTTTGTTAAAAGATAAATCTGTTGCATGCTTCCAGATAGTGTACAAGAGTGCATTGGTTAGTGGTTAATGTATGTAAGTGCGGAACACGTAAGGCTAGTGAGTTTATTAAGTTCCCACGAGATTCTGAGTAAAGCCACTACGCGCGTACGTTGAGCGTCATTGCAGCTATATTGGTTCGCATCTAAGGCAAAAATCAGGAGCGCTACAAGTAACGTCATACATCTGTGTCGCGAGTAGGAAGGGCGTAAGTGTTCGAACTAGGTGCCTTTATCTACATCACCCAGGGTACCTATTATAACTGGACCGTTATCATATATTTCTATCGGGTACCATATTTTTTATTATACATTAGCATCATTTTGTCAGCGTAGGGTGACTGTAAGGGTTGCCAGGGCCCTTCAAATTTTTATTTTTATACGATTTTTTTCTTTTTCTACGAATAGGTTACCTCGTTGTATGCATGTTATCTTGTTGTAATCTGTGTCCCATAAGCTTTCCAATGAGGTATCAATCATGACTCTGGTAATTAGGGGGCCACCAGGGCCCCAAACGTGAGAGTCTACGATTTCGTTCAAATTGCTGACCGGCGTATAAACGTTAAATACAGAGTAATTGTTTTTTTCTCTGAGGCGGAAAAGGTCTTGTTTTACTGACGAAATTTGTTTTTTTCATTTCCTTTTGCTGTAATGAATTTGAATCTCCTAAAATTTGTTGACAAGTCATAAATTCTTAACGGAGATTGATGGAACTGCGCTAATCTTTATTTCTCTTTGAATTGCCACAATGAAACTATACGACCTAGCGAAAATATATCTAAATATCGTATTGTCATTGCATTACTCAACAATAAAGTGATAGTCATTAATAGACCATTTGATATTCTGGAATGCTAAAGCTATTAATGTAATGTCAGAGGACAAATATTAACTCTAGTTTCATATACAAAAACGGCCTAAACCTCAGGCCCTAAAATAAATTCAAATTTATATACGAAATATACAGATGCTTATCAGAATAATGGAAACACCTGTAGTTGGCAACACGTCAGATGTATGGGTTGGCAGTGGTGTCGTGGCGACCGCAGCGCCGGACTGCTGGTGGTGGTGTGTTAGGTCGGTCTCCATACTACGTCAGGCGTCTTGGAACAGGAGTGTGCAGTGGCTGCAGCAGACGGAGGCAGTGTAAAATGGGAGACCTCTCAGAGTTTCAAAGAGGGCAAATTGTTGGTGCGCGGTTATGTGGAGTGAGTGTGACGGCAGTGGCTAGTGTGTTAGGTGTGTCGCCAGGGACAGTGTCGAAGGTGATGACGGCCTACACAACACACGCGAAAACCACATCGGGGAAGCGGAACAGTGGGCGGAAGAAAAGCATCAGTGACAGGGCACGCCGGGTGTTAAAGCGCATTGTCACGCGGAACCGTCGTGCCACTGCTGCGCAAGTGACGGAGGAACTCAATCAGCACCTCCCCCAACCTGTTTCGACAATCACAGTCCGCCGCGAATTAAATGACATGAACTTACGGGGTCGTGTTGCACGGGCCAAACCTCTCATCAGGGACCAGAACGCTTTAGCACGCCGCAAATGGTGCCGCGACCATGCACCTTGTACCGTTGACGACTGGAAACGTGTGGTATGGTCGAATGAGTCACCATTCACCCTATTCCAAACCACGGGCCGTGTTTATGTGTGGAGAACGCCCAAAGAAGCGTATGATCTGCAGTGTCTCCGCCCAACTGTAAAACATGGCGGCGGCACGGTGATGCTGTGGGCCGTAATATCATGGTTTTCATTGGGTCCTGTGGTCACACTTTGCGGACGCATCACTGCCAACGATTATGTCGCAATTTTAGGAGATCACTTGCATCCTATGGTCCGGATGTTGTTCCCGGATAATGACGCCATATTCCAGGATAATAATGCACCCATTCATACAGCTGGAGTTGTTGCAGCGTGGTTTGAGGAACATCGGGATGAAGTTCAACACCTCCCCTGGCCCGCCCAATCCCCAGATCTCAACATAATTGAACATCTGTGGTCCATCTTGGAGACACGACTCCGGCGACGATTTCCACCTCCATCCTCTCTCACAGAACTGGCCAATGCCCTGCACGAGGAATGGTGTAATATTCCACTTGCTACCATTCACGACCTCTATGCCTCCATCCCACGTCGCATCAAGGCTGTTCTGAAGGCGAAAGGTGGCCCGTCACCATATTAATCTGGTAAGTTGCACTTTCGTTCAGGTGTTTCCATTATTCTGATAAGCATCTGTATTTCTTGATACTTTGAATAAAGCATTTCGAAGATTTATTAATTATTTAATAAGCAATAGAGCAATATGTAAGTTCCCTGACATCAATACATTGTAAGTTAGAATTAGTAATGTGATTTCCGAAATAAAATGGTCGGCAAAAATATTCTTCAAAATAATTTGTGCTATTTTGGAAATAAATTGTATTTTTCAGTAACCTAATATAATTTGACCATTAATAAAATAGTGAAAGTGTTTGTTTTTGTTACAACTATACATTTAGAATAACAACAACTTTATTGAAAATTCTAATAGCAGAACGTAGTTCATAACGCAGTTCAACAGATTCCGGCTTCCAGCTGTTGTATAGCTAATAAATGGAAGAATGCAATGCAGCAGAAAGCGTTTTTATATTTCTTGTTGCATCTAAATAACGTAATCGTAAAAAGATGTTTTTCAAATACATTTTACGAGAAACCAAGAGTAGGTTATTTTACGAGAAACCAAGGATAACGTTTCTTATAGATAAATTGTTTGTTCTAAAATATGACAAAACTTTGAACTGTGAATAGCCTGATGGTGAAATAAGGGAAATGTGCGGGTAGCTACTAATAACTTATTTGGTAACTTGTATGTTACATTACGTTAAAAAAATATTTTCCCATTTAAATAGAATTCTTTCTGAACACTTTTAGAACTCGTTAAGTGTAGAAAACAGATAAGAAACTGTAATAAATATACAACCCTCTGTATGTTATAAATATGTATATCATAGTAGAGTAACGTATCGAATGCTAATCTAATGATGCAGAAAGATAGGTGTTTAACTTTGAGGAAAAATTACAAGAGAAAATTTGAAAATAGGCTTTATATAGGTGTTTATATTTCTCGGTATAAATACCATGTCATTTCTTTCTTCTTTGCTCATATAATACTTACTTGCGTGATCAGTAAAATAAATAGCCTAATAACTTAGTGTTCAAATGTTATTAATTATCGTCATTTAGAACATAAATTAAGTGCCAAATTTAAAATGTACTTATTTTCAGTTGTTATGCAGTAAAAGTCACCGTTGCTTTCTGCTTGGCATTTAGGTTAAGCAAAAATACATTTTAAAGACAGTCTGCTGAGCCCTTAATTGTTCCTCACGAATATAGATTTGTAGTGAGATTTAAATTTTGAATTATATTTATGACCTTTTGCAGTAAAGGCTCAGACCGTGATAGGAAAGGAGAAAAGATTCGGAAGGTATGGTCTATGTTGAAAGATCCATCTCGATATTTGCCTGGTGAAGTTGAAGAAAAACAGGAACGAACCACCTCCTGAATGCTACACCAACGGTCTACCACTGAAATACGGCGGCTCGGTTTAGTAATGGGATTGGGTCAGCTTACTAATTTTTCAGTACTAGGAAATAGAAACCGAGCTCAGTTTGTTAGTCATTTTGAAGTAGAATCCGTATAATTTAAATTGTATTTTATTAGATAGTGGATTTAAATTGAAAGTTTCAGAAATGAATTAACATTTTTGAACTATTATAAAAGAGACATATCTTAAATTGTTTCTGCCGTTAGATTAATTGATAACTTAAAACTTCAGAATGCGCACCTTCAAAAACTAACCAAACCTTTGCAGATCTAATCAAGTAAGGAATGCATATAAACAGAAATCATGATGACAATGGTTTCGTTTTTTCGTAATAAGATGTTCTGATGAGAGTTATCGCAACTTTAAATTCCACAGTTTTTGAAATTTCAAAAATCCGTTTTTCTACAATAGTTACAAGAAACGTCATTGTTTCTGTTTGTAGAAGGGCCATGTCGGACTTTCCTTTCTTCCCATTTTATTCACGTTTTATGAGCATTGAAATCGCTAGAAACAAAAGACGGGGGAAAAGTGCTCCCCAACTAATTATTTCAATGCCCAGCCTCCTAAGCTTCTCCGATTACTAAACAGCGTTTGAGTGCACATAAAAAGTTGACAAACCTGTACATGTTACTGAGTCCGTGCAGGGTGACAAGCTGAAGCTGTCTCAAAAATCAAGTTCTTTATTTACAAAATTGAAGTTATTATAATGGTAACATTGAATGTCAACAATGTTAAGAGTAAGTGTGTGGCGTTAAGTAGATACATTTTTTTAGCAGTTTAGCAATGAACAGTGCGATAGATACTCAATTTTGGTGAGATTTTTTATTTTTATTTCCCCGTCACCCATCAATATGCTACTCCCAATAGATGTTATTCAAAACCACTAACTAAGAGTAACTGAAAACATAGCGGTATATATTGGATAACTATTGATTATTAGATAAATTTAAACATTCCTTTCAAATGATGTTTCGACATTTTTTAATTTAGTTGAAGATTAACCATTTCCATTTGTTCTTTACATAGAAACGTAAATTGTGTAGAATTAACAGCATTAGTTCGATATTACGACCTTTTCAATTGTCAAGTTCATTCTCCATCCTATACAAACGTTCTTGCAAAATTGCATTTTCATCGCTTTGCTCCACTCGCAATTTGTCTGCTATCCGCATACAGCAATTTATAAGAAGATTAGATTGTTCATCTATTCTAGCTCTATTTGTCTTACAGAGTTCATCGACCTCTTTAATAAGTTTATCTCCGAAGGTTTGTTTCTGATTAGGTTTTCGTGTTCTCAAGAAAACAATTTCTGAGCATCTAGAATTTCCTCAGGATTAGCATTGCACAGTACGATTTTCGTCTATAGATTTTTGAAGGTTACTTTATCCTTTATTCTATGATAAGGAGCATCTCAGCACACATAGTCGGAAATGTTATATCATCATTATCCTAATTAGTTTCATCATTAGGTAACCTAGCCGGAGTTGCTTTGTCTGGCATATTATCAGCATGAATTTTATGCTGTAGCCTTTTGATTCGTCTCGTACGTTTAGACGTACTCGCATGTAAATTATCAAATCGCTAGGACTATTCTTGTCGTTAGCGTCTGGAACTTCGCTATAATTCATCTATAAAGTATAAAAATATCTCTCGAATCACTTCACTTGCAGTGAAAAATCTGACTAGCAAATCATTGGATTAGTGCGGATTAGCCCCATAGGATGTTCGCGCCATTTAATATATTTTACGATCATTTTTGTTTGATTCGGCTAGCATATGAATACAGGAGTACTTATTTCTGTATATCTTATTTGCTTACATTTCAAGAGGTACAGATAGTACAACTGCGTGTCAAAAAATTGAAAAATTACAGGCAGAATGGAGAATAATCTTTTGTTCGGTAATGTGTAATAAGTAAAATTATGAAGGCGGAGTGAATTTTAGTGAAGTAGTTTTCGAGAAATAAGGACTTAAAGTTGAAGCGAAAACAAAGGTGCCGACCATTTGAAATCACGTTATATGTGTTTGCAACACTGCATTTAGATCAGTACTTCCTCTTTCTTCTTTATTGGCGGTAAGTTTTACTGGCGACAGGTAGTACGAAAGAATTGGTCACTGAAATCATCATACATTACACACCAGAAACATCTGTTAGGCCGGCTTTTTATGAAGTCGCGTGCTACGTGCTTTTACGACGAGATGCGTAATTTGAGTGATGTGATTTTCGAGAATCAAGAGAGAATATGTGTCAATAAGAGGTAAAGAGGTAAGACATAAATTAAGAAATATTTAACCTGCTTTTCCTAACCTATGTCTAACCGTATATATACAGGGTGTCCCATTTTAATCAAACCACTGGAATATTGCGTAGCACTAGAGGAAAATACAAAAAGTGTGCAGTCGAATATGTACCGACTGACGGGGACAGCCTTCCATGCGCAATGGAGTGATGTCACATGCACAGTGTTGCCACTAAGACTAACATATATATTTTTTTCAAATGGGATGTGGTTGCCATATTTTTGGAGACGATAGTATGAGTCATGATAAGCAAAAAAGTTCCTTTGAACATGGGTCAAATTCCACTTCATTTTCAAGATACAGTAGTTCTCATCTGGAACACAAGATCAATTTACCAATGGTAAATAAAATTAACATTTCGCGATAAGCCAAAGAGGACGTATTGCGTTAAATTTTCGTTGTGGGTAGTTAATTTGCATGAATGTTATTATTAGGGGATAAAGTAAGCGGTCAAGGGGTTGTCAGTGTTGCACACCTAGTGTAACACTATTTTTTTCAAATGACACTACGTCAGTTTATTGATTATTTGATATCCTCTGGTGATTATAAATTTCATATAAAAAGCACATAACGCAAAGTTGCAAACTGGGGAAATTATACCAGGTTAAACTTTGATTTTCTACATCTAACCTGGTCGTAACCTACAATTAAACAAGTTAGAGCTGCGATTCTATTAACAATCACAAAAGTTCCTGTCCCTTTGTATCATTAGGTTCATGAGATATATTTTGGGATGGGCTTGCAACACTAACAACGGATTTCCTGCGGAATCTCAATGATTAACTATTTTACTTCGCTTTTTCCCTTATAGAAACGCTTATATTCACCTGTTTAGGAAATTTCATGTAAGTAGTCAGGGCTCAAAGCTCCTAGCCCCCCCCCCCTCTCGCCTTGAGAAAGTTACCTCTGCTTATACACACCACTGTTCACTATTGTATTTCACCCCCATAGAGGAACTCTTAATTTGAACTATTATGGAACTTAGATGTAAGTGTTCAGGGGGAAGCCCCCCGATCCTTATCTTTGCCCATACACGTGCGCTTTAACGATCTCGACATTACATCGTTTGTTCGACGTTGATACAGCCATTAGATGATAAAAGATAATTTCATAGAAAATAGGCCGGTAACACTGGTTAGTGGGCTGCTTGGCAACGTAGACAATCATAATGTTTTTGCATTGTGTCGAATGTTTATGCCAAATTTGGCGCAGCTAGGTATAACTGAATTGAAATAATTTGTACAATCATTAATCATGCCCTCTCAGTATTTTTGTATCGTGTCGAATAAAGCTTATGCGAAGATTGGCGCAAGTAGCTCTAACTAAATGTGAGCAACGGAATAAGATGGGCGGACAGACACGATTAGCGGGAGGAGAAGGTCTCTAGATTTGGTATCAACGGACCTATAAAGACGCAAATATGCAAAATTTCCTCATGGTACACGTTCACAAATACACACATGTCTTGCCTTTTTAATAATCTGACCCAATTATTAAGCAAAACTTCTCAGATATTAAACTGTACACTGAAAATCAAACTACATCTAAAGTTCACAAGATGTTCTAGTTTTTTTTTTTACGTTTTTAGTGCATAATATGTGACAGCCCTTATGTGGTGCGAGTGCCACACTCTGTATAGTAGTAATACCACCCTTCAACATGATTTTATAGATTAACCTTTTCGGCATTTGAAATTACAGTGAAACCTCTCTAAAGCGGACAGCCACGGGGAATGGAAAATTGTCCGCTATAGAGAGGCGTCCGTCTTGCAGAGGTTTCGATATTTTCTTACGTAAATTAGTGGGCAATGTCGTATGCAACCAACCTGGTGGATGAAGGACTTATACTGTATAACTAAAAGCTTACATTACCCCAAGCTGTCTAAACTGTACTTTATTTTACAACTTAGAAATAACATTTTCCGTATGTTTGTGATTTTTTTAAAAAAAGAGAAAAGCAAAAATGCTGCAAAACTGCAAAATACGTAATTGTTTTCTGTAATCTTTCACTTCATACGGCTTTCTCTCTTCCGTCTTCTCTTCGATATCATGTCGCTCATGTGCCGCTCTTTTGCTATTTTACCGTACGAGTGGAGTACGTTTCTTTCTTTGAGCATATTGTTTATCCAAAAGTGTACGAAAAAATGTGCAGTTCCATCAGCGTTAAAAATGTTTTTCGGCCTGTAATTAAGAAATGTGGAAGGCAGTTTGTCCAACCATTTTATATGACAGCCGACATTTTGACAATATGCGGATATCACTTCGACAGTGTCCGGTATACAGAGGTAAATATTGCCTAAAATGACAGAAAACACTGTCCGTGTCCGCTTTAGAGAGGTTTGCCAATACGTTTCTTCGTATGCCGATGGTTGGGTATTACAAAATATATCCGTTACGGGAGGTGTCCGTTACTAGAGGTTTCAATTTATATGTAATATAAGTTAAACTTAAATCAAATGAAATTTATGTTGAAACTTTTGATATACTAAAGACTTTGAAATACATAATTACCGGACATTCAAATACTTTGGATTTAAATAATTATTTTTGATGTCATAATTTTGAAAATGTAGGTTCATGTATGAGAGAATGGCGTTTAAAACGGAAGCACACTAATGATTAAATTGGCCCCAGGACTATTTAAAGACAAGGAAGCTATTTAGAACGATTAAAATATAAATTAATTAGATAAGTTATTTAAGAACTTTTTGTATAATTTGTTATCATTTTAAAGATATAATTCAAATGAGTTTAATGTACTGGAACTACTTTTTGTTAGTGGAAGACGAATTTAACGGCTTGTGGCAAATGTATCAAAGACATGTACACTCAGCCAATGATAAAATGAGCGGTCTCTTTCAAAAGCCTAAATTACAAAATTAAATGTTTTCCTCTAAGAAACATATTAGGAATAAGCCATTCATCAACATATAAGTTCCTCTACAAAACAGATTCAGTTTTCTTTATCGTTATCTATTTATTGGTTGTTCATTATAATTTTTATGAAACCCACTTGTTGGTCTCTTAAAAGAACTAAGTTCTGATATGAACTATGTGGCAACGTCGCGAAACATGAGGATCCACTTTCTTGTTTTCAAATATTGATTTACTAGTTACATCAGTTTCTACAGTATACTAACTTCTCCGGTCTGAGCCTATGATACCTAAAAGCAATAAATACATTTTAAGAAAATCGACTAGCCTTTACTGACAACCATTCTCTGTGGTTAAATATATTAAAGAAAGTTATTCTTTCAATATCGATATCAGCACGTTCGTAATCAGTATGGACGAAGTGCTACTTATTCTCAGTTGGGACGTTAATCTCCTTTTTAAAAACTTTTACCAAATTGTAGGATATAGTTTTTATATGTATAGAATCTAGGGAAATAGCATTAAATGGAAGATTAGATCATAGATACATGAAACACTGAAAATTAAACAATAATGCGCTTTATATAATTTTCACTTTGTTTACATTGGAACAAGAGTTTAGCTCGAAGCTTGTTGTACCAGAATGGTTCGTAGCCGTGCTTGTAGCGTCGTGTTCATTCTCTTTGTTTTCTTTATGTCCACAAAGCGGACGAAGTTGGTTCGAACCCTACCCACAGAGGCAAAACATTTAAAAACATTATACGTTTTCTACATAGGTCCGTCATCTATGTCTGTGTTACATAGACGTATCAGTATTAAATTTCCCTAAAATACGCATAACCCGGGACCACTCGCACTGAAGTCGAGCACGCTACCGACCTTGCTTCAGTGCTAGCGGTTTCGGGTTCGATTCCCGGTCAGGACTCAAAATTTCGGTGTTGACCCAGCATCGTGAGAACAATTGGTAGTCGTTTGGCCAGACAAGTTGTTGGTATAAAATTACGGGACCAGATGAAACTTTCAGCACTTATATACTGGCATGTATAGAGCACGAAAATACGTGATAGACATTCCAAAAATGTAGCTATCCAAGATGATGGCCATTCAAAATGATGGCTGTCGCCAATTTTCAATGGTACATATATCAGCATCGCATATCTCGTCTCTTAAGTTATCCGAGCTCGATGGTTCCTTTTTAAAATGAAAGATAATTTCTTTGAGTTCAGTGAGCAATATCTTCATAAATCTAATATTTTTTTCAGTTCAATATAAAAATGTGAATTTTAACTGAAATCATTTTTAATTAAATATTTGACTGAGGCAGATTTTAGGTTTAGGCGAAAAATTCTTTTCAAAAAAAGGACGAAAAACAAAATTTTATGCATAATAATTTCTTATTTAAGTTTGAATAATATTTTCTATAAAATGATAGAAAACTACTATTTTTAGATAAATAAATGCTTTTGCAAAAGATACTGCTTTTATTTGAAGAAAAGAGCAATAATACGCTAATTAATAATCTGAACCAGAGCAATTACTGCGTATTTCTGCAAGAACTGCAACGCAGGGTGGCAAGTACAACAGTTTCTGGTGCAAATGCTCGGGCGATCAAATTTATGCATAGCTTTCCTTCGCTGTCCTTTCTCCATCCATACTCTTCAGCCTCGGGTATACTTAAGAGTATTTTCCAAGTCTTCGTATCTAAATCCCTATCTGGAAATTTGCGCGTTTCAGTGTATCCTTGCATGATGGTAGTTAGCAACAATCGACTTCACCCGCCTTTGGATGTAAATAATTTCATCGCAGCTCATTGGAACTTCCAATTTATATTTTCTTGGAATACATGTCACAAGTAAATTTAGAAGTGTATTGAATAACTCATCTGGAACAGTTCACTAGATTCCTATGCTTCTAAATGTTGACATTATTTTGTGCTGTTCCAGTAAACCTTTTAATCTTTCTTCGTCCTGCAAATGCATTTACACTGTCACAGCCTGACCTGAGTGGAATCTTATTACAGCTGATGCCACTTCTTAATAAATTTCTGAGACACTTTAGTTTCTAACGCCTATCACAATGCATTTACTTGCTTTAACCTGTTTGTACAGTACAACAGAAAACCAAACGCTTTATTAGTATTGATTTCTAAGGTCCAGATTATCGGATATTATAGCCCTTTTCTTCAAATAAAAGTATATATTAAATGAAGCATTTTTTGGAATTTAATTTTAAGACCTTTAGGCAACGTTTGCCTTTTGTTTTCTTGACGTTGGGCCAACTATTGTCTAATTTGATGCTTTTGTGGTTGGACATTCGTTGAAAATCCAAACCAACGTTGCCGACATAATACGATCTCAAATGTCCTCCGTGTAGAACACTTCATATTTATCTGTGTTACTAAAATACTCTTATTCCAGATATAGACGAGATCGAAATCTATTCTAATCAAGGCGAAATAATGCACTTCCTTGTAGTCGAGGAATAGTGTGCCCACTGATTACAATGGTGGTTACAACTAGTACTCTTTCTCTAAGAAGCCTTCCTATTCCTAAGACGGTGCTTCAACTAATATTGAAATCATATTATGAAGATGATTTACATTCAAATTTTCTTCATGCTCGTCTAATTTTCTCATTTCATATAATCAAGTGGATACAAATTAAAACTGTAATTGGCTAACAAAAATCGAAGCAGTTATCCTTAATATATTTAATATTTTATAGGTATCATCCGGTAATGAACCCTGTAAGAAGAAACGGAATCCAACAGCTAGCTGTTTTGAATTTGTAGACGTTAAGAGAGAATTTGAGCAAGATGAATTCTTACCAGAAGAAACATTTGGTTACGAAGCGCATCAACAATTTACTGGCGATTATATCCAATCTGACAGTGTAAAAGACGAGGCATACGAAACTATCGATACTTCACTTTCACATGATTTATATAAAGTAGAGAAATTCGACACCGATGAACAGTGTGGATTAAATTGTATGGAGAATGAAGGCGTGTTTTGTGATCTTACATATTCTACCCATGAGCTGTGGAATTCATCTTGTTCCCAAAACGTGAATTCTCAAGGAAATCAAGATGCGGGTACAGAAAATACTTCAAAGGTACATATTCTCGCACCTCCATGCAAACCGAATATAACAACTGAAATATATGTGAGATCAGACAAATGCCTCAAACAATTTCAAAGGAAACAAATTAACGAGCAGGAGTGCGAATTTAGCGCAAATTTCCCAAATCAAAGGTAGGTATATAAAACTTCATTTATTAAATTTAAATACAGGCGATGTAGGGTTAATTAGGTAAACTAAGAACACGGTCAGCACAGCATTATAACGTATTTACATCAAACCTACCGTAGATTATCTTACTATTTTTGTTCATTTAGATAACATCAATCAACGAATATAAATTGAGCAATATTTACAAAGAGACATTACCGCTATGCTCTGACGCCGAAAGCTAAATTGAGTCTTGAATACTTGTCAGGATTCGCGCGATTATCTTAAATTCAGAATTCTTATTGATGTTGGAAATTTCAGTGTCAAGTATCCTTAACTTGTGAGGTTTATATGGTCTCTAAGTAAATTCAAGATAAAGCTAGCAGCTGTATGTGTAATTATTTTTTTTTTATTTTATTTATCTATTTCAAGCAGAAATATGATTATTGTATTTATCTCAGGTAAATTAACTAATTAAGTTAGGCGGCCAATTCATAACTTACATTAAGTAAGTCGATCCGGCGATGTATCTCAAATCCATCCAAATACTTTTCATGTTTAAACTTTACAGTAATCGAATTAAATACTGATTTCATGCATTGAATATAATTATATATGAAAGCTGTGATGAGCTTCATATATAACAATTAACATAAGAATGTAAGAATATTCAAGTTAACATTGTTGTACACTTATATCCAAATAAAAGTACCATATTTAAATCAATAAATGTCGCTTAAGAAGTCTCCTCGCTCCAACATGCTTCAAAATATTTCAAACACTAAGAGTTCTATCAAAAATGTAATTTCATAGCGCACTAGAAATTACAAACTACTATCAAATACAAGGGACAGCGATCTCGAGATCTTGTCCATTGGTGAATGATACGTTTTCAAAGATTATGACGTCATTACTTAATTGAAGTCTCAGCACTCATCAATCGACAAGATCTCGAGATCGCTATCTATTGTATTTCATAGTAATCTGTAGATTCTAGTGCGCTATGGACTTACAATTTTGATAGTACTCTTATTTTTTAAATATTTTGAAAAATGTTAAAAATGGGGTGGTTGGATCGAGGAGCCCCTCTTCATTATTTACATACCTATGGATAATTCTTCCGATTCTATTCTATGCTCAATATGTTCAATGAGAACAAATTCCTTGAAAGTTACTACAATTTGTTTAGTAAACCGTGTCGAAACATCTTCAACTATAACCATATAATGCGAAAGTACAATTTTCAAACTTCCATGATTAAACTTGGTCCCCCTACCAACATTCAATATTTTGATTCAGATCTCTGAATCTCAACCTTAAAGTTTACTTTCAAAACTTGTAAATTCTTTTGTTTTACAAATCAAACTAAACTGTAACTTCCTTTAAGAAATCGCATTCCGTTCGCTTTCGCTCTACTTTTCTCTTTGACGAAATAGAATCTGCATATAAATTAAGTTCTACTTTATTCATAGATTTCCAAAAATTTTACCAGATTGTACAAATCATAATCGTTTTGTTAGTAGTTTGTTTTTACATATCAGCCATGAACACAAAATAATCACTTCATGTGAAAAAATAATGATTAAATACATAATAAATATAGTCACATTATAGGACATAAGTAAAATTATATTTAAAAGGATACAGTATTGTATGAACTAAAAATATTCGTTCTCATGTTCTATTGTATCATTACGTTAAGTGTCGACATTAGCCTTGATACGTCATTTTTGATATCATTTAGTATATTGCATTTTTATTGCATATAAGTTTTAAAAACTAATATCCCTTACAATCAAAATGTTTCTTAGGAAACTTACGTCGTTTTGATCTATGCATTTCTGAAGCCTTTTTTATGTGCATAGTGATTGATCACTGTTAACATTCCACCAATTGTTTTCCTCGGAGGTAATTGTCGCTGTTGCGTCATTTGCACATGTATGTGTAGCCAACTGATGCAAATGAACTTTTTTATACGATCTTGGATCTCTACCATCTTGATGACTCTTCCAGGTACAAATTTTGGTATACTATTAGGCGTGTTTCTAACGTAAACTCAACTACGTATTTCCGGTATCTTAGCATAAGGTACTATTTATTCCTTAGTAGTTTTATTATATAAGTTGTTAGCTTGGGTCTTATGGAAATTTAACCTGTTATTAGGTATATATGAGAATAACAAATGGGCAGGAGAACGACCTTCTAAAAAGGGAGAACTTGCAAACCTTAATTCGCTTTGTATTTTTTAAGAACTTCATATCAGAGTTTGTTTTCTGATCCAGATGTTTCCTCAAAATGGTTTTTACCTCTTGGATATGCCTTTTCACTAAACCATTGCTTTGAGGATGGTATGCAGGTGATTTACGAATCATAATTCCATGATTTCTACACCATCACATGAAGTCATATGATGAAAATGGTTGTCCATTATCGGTCACTATGAACTTATAAAATCCCAAATACTTACAAAAATCATCTAATAAAACGCTTATGATCTCTCGAACAGTTGTTCCCTTTACCATTTCAAATTATAGTAAACGGAATAACTATCAAACATGAATAAAAATGTTTTTCTTGCGAATCAAGAAATCAAAATGAAGCGTTGCATAGGTTGAGCAGACTTATTCCAAACACAGTGCTATTTTTGAGATAGTGCTATTTTGGAATTGAGAACAAAATATACAACTTCGTATGTATGTTTCTGCCTCATTATCCATGTCTGGCCACTAATAGTAAGCACGCAAAGTTGCTTTAATCCTCCCGATTGTTAAATGCTCTTTGTGTAACGTTGATAGTATATCCTGCCTAAATACTATAGGCACAATTAACCTGCTACCACAAAACAAATAGTCGTTTTGTAGTTATTTGCGATCTGTTTGCGAAATACTTTATTTTGATAAGTTTTAGGCAATGTTTTCTCCAACCCTCTCTTGTCTAGCGATTTGTTTTAGAACACCGTCTTCTTCGATTTCCTCAGAAATAGATTTGATTACTAAGGAGGATTTATTAATATTTAGGATGTAATTTTGTGATGCTGCCCCGTCATTAGCTATTTCTGAAGATGGAAGTCTCGAGGGATAATCAGGAACTGGATAATCAGGAATCGAGGCAATTGTTTTCAGTATATTATTTTATAATCATACCTCGAAAGAAAGAGTGCCAATATAACAAGTCTTGGATATCCGATAGTATAGCTTTATTATCTTCAAATATCAATTTCTTTGGAATACAATCTGTGACTACAGTGAAAACATCCCGTATATATATATATATATATATATATATATATATATATATATATGATCCTTAAACCAAAAATTAAGGCGAATTCCTCTCAAATTGAGAATACTGCCTTTCGGTTGTGCTGATGCCCATGCTACTGTCTTAAGTTTTCCAAAATAATTTTTGTTAGAGAGTTGCAATCCCACTCCGTATGGGCTGGCATCAGTAAACAAAAAATACCTTGTTTAGAATTAAATACATGCTTTTTATTACAATCAGTTACCAATTGTTTAATATTGTCAAATTTGGCTTGGTGTTCGTTAGTCCAATTCCATTTTGCGTTCTTTTTTCCAATAATCCATGTAGTAAATGCGCATGTGTTGATAAATGCGGAATATTTTTCTGAAAATAATTTGAAACTCCAAGAAAAGATCGCAGTCGCATTATATTCTCTGGTCTTTGGCATTGCAAAATTGCTTGTTTATCTATGTCTAGTTGTTTGTGACCCTCCGCCGATATTTCATGCCTTAAGTGCTCAGCTTTAGATTAAAAAAAATGACACATGTTACAGTTAACTTTGATGTTTAGTTATTAAAGTTTATCTAACGTTGCTCGAGTTTTAGGAAAACAGTCCTCCAAAAACACACCTCAAATATCATAATATAAGATACCTGTCCAAAACCAAACTCTGTTAAAACGTTATCCATAAATTGCTGAAACATATATGGACTTGTTGAAAGTTTAAATGGTACGTTTCATTTTATGCAAACCCCATGGTGTATTTATGGTTAACGTTCTACTTGAGGCTTAGTCTAATTCAGGTTGTTGGCATGCTTGATTTTGGTCAATAACAAAATAAGTTTTTGCACCTTGTAATTTATATAAAATATCTTCGAAAATAGGTAATGTGTAAAACATGCGCTCCAGACCTTTATTTACTGTAACTTTATAGTCGGCGCAAATAACACATTTCACCTGATTCCTTGGGTACGACTGTTATCGGCGCAGCCAAATCTGAATATTTAATGGGCCCCAGAATTTATTGTGATTCTAACTTTTCTAATGCAGCCTTAACTTTACTTTCTAGACTGTAAGGTATAAGATAAAATTTTCTAAAAATTGGAACTGTATATTGATTTTATAATTATGGATTGGCTTTTGAACTTGACGCAATAACTTCTTTGAACTCATTTAACAATGGATTTTGTAATTTGACTTCATATCTTGATGTACAATTGCAATATTTGGTGAGGAATTAACTGAAAATGTTTTTCTCCAAACTGGCCAAAAAATCGTTAAACCCAGGCCTGCCTAATATTTTAAAGTTAAATTTATTAGATACTACAAAAAACGGTAACCATGATTGAGTAGAATCTACCTTAACACTACAAAACCTTGCACGTATTTCCATCCACTCTACACAGATTTTGTTGGGTCTTTGACATCCTTACCAATGGTGCTAATTACTTTAACATAACCTGTGATGTAACATTTGCACAAGCACCACAATCAGTCTCCATCTTTACTTCTTTATTTTCTACCCATATATTTGCAACAGAAGAAATAGTATCCACCTCTTTAACCTTAAGCAACTTCTCTTTTAAGTACTGTTTACCTTGTTCAATTACATGAACTGGAGTTTTAGAATTTAACCATTTATCTTTTAAATCTAAAGTCCACTAAATCTAACATTCTTAGCATGGACGTTCCACCGCTTCCTAATTTTATATTTTATTATGAACTGTCTCATCATTGTAACCTTATCTGCTTGGTTACCTAAACGTAGATTCGAATCTCCAAATCCTCGATCGCCACTGTAATTAACCTTTTGGTATCATTTAAATATTTCAAGCAGAAATATGATTACTGTACTTACCTTAGGTAATGACAACTAATTCATTAAGCTAGGCGGCCAATTCATAACTTACATTAAATATCTCGATCCGGCGATGTATCTAAAATCCATCCAAATACTTTTGATGTTCAACCCATCCAAATACTTTTGATGTTCAATATGTACAGTAATCAAACGAAATACTGAGTTCCTGCATTGACTATAATTAAATTTGAAAGATGTGATGAGCTTCATATATATCAATTAACATAATAATACAAGAACATTCAAGTTAACATTGTTGTACACTTATATCCAAATAAAAATACCACATATTTAAATAAAAAATGTAGCTTAATTATTCACATACTTATAAATAATCCTTCCGATTGTATTGTATGCTCAACATGTTCAATGAGTACGAATTCCTTGAAAGTTGCTACCATTCATTTAGTAGACCTTGTCTAAGTATCTTCAACTATAACCATATAATGCGAAAGCACAATTTTTAAACTTCTATGATTAAATTTAGTCATACTACCAACATTCAATATTTTGTTTCAGATCTCTGAATCTCAACCTTAATGTTTTCTTTCAAAACTTATTAATTCGTTTCTATTATAGTATGAACATCCAGGAGTTCCACGGGCCCCGATCATATCCTTTTTGAATATCATCTCAGCGAGTTGTTTTTCTCGATTTCCAAATTTGGGGTCATATGCTTTTTTTCCATGTCTTGCAGTGGCAAACACGACCATATTCGGAATGAAAGCGATATCATGATATCCTACTGTATCTAGTTTTTTTTAATCCTACGACGTCATACGTGCTTCCTTTTCGTACAAAAGAACAACTTTATGATGTAAACTTATATTTGCTGTCCTGTGCAATACCTTATTTGAGCAGCGTGCGACATCATCTTATCACGCTAAAGTGTAGTGCTCAAAAGTCTAACCTTTGACAAACTTAGGTAAACTTCTCACCAACCTAACAAGCCTATTTAGCAAAGAACTTGTATCATGCAACATTCATTACCTTCCTTAGTTTGCGAGACCTCCATGTCTTCATATTCCGAACTCTGGCAATAATTCAGCTTTATTTTGAAGAGGAAATTATGATATTTACGAAAATATGTCTCCTATTGATTCAATTACATTCGTGTGTAAAAATGATCCCATGTCCTGATTTTAATTGGTGTTTCGCTTGATAATTATTACTCGTAAGCTTACAGGTTCATATAAGGATGAAGTTTAATTGGGTACGCTATTTTAAAGCCTTGACTTTCGATTGTTAGAAAAAAAATCTTTTTAACATCTATTTACCTTAAAAATTCTGATGCTTTGTATGATCCTCTAGAATTCTTCCCTGTAATCTGATTGGTATTCAAGGCCTATTGTGTGTTTTTTTTTTAGTTTTCAAAGACCTGCCCTGGTTATTGGGACGTCCGTGGGGCATCAAAGTTTTCTCTTTGGCCCCGAAAACGGTATTCCCATGGCTTGCCTGCAGGACATGTTTGGGGCATATATGGATTATCACGTTTACAGGATATTCTAAATCTCAAATATATCTAATCGATATCCAAGGTATCCTTATTAAATGGGAAGTGGAAGCAAAAGTAACGCATTCTTGCTCATGTCCGCATGGAACACCCGACAGACATGAGGATAATTTTGGGATATCCCAGCAATACGTCCAGGAGCACGTTAACAATCGCGATACCACTCGGCAGTTTAGAACTTTCTTCGGGCTGTTGCTCTATCACAGTATGCTCATATGAAAGGACATAGAATTTATTACATTGCAGAGTAGAGCAATTCAGTAGAAATCACATGTTTTGTTTTTCGGATGCTTCCATGGTGGTCTTTCGAAAAGGTCTTCTAATTATGTTAATTTTCAATAGTGTGATAGCATTGTCTCCGTAGGATTTCTTTCATTTTTTGTACCTTTGTATGTTTCTTTTCCGATACGCTGAGCGCTCCGCTCTGCACACAAACCTTTCGGTTCTAGTTTTGATAAAGACTGCCTCGATTCTATTAAATTTTGTTAAATAAATTAACTAATTAAAATTGTAGGTCTTAGATGAAAACTAGTTTATTATTTCGTTAAAAGTAATATTTGTTCTCATATTCACATATTTCCGTTTATATGTCATTCATATTCAGTACCATATTTTTTACTATTGATTTTATATTTTCATTAGTGTTTATCATAGTGCTCAGTTAAATTGCTTAGTTTGTTTAAATCTTTCGCTGGAAATTACATGCCCTGTGTTTAATGAATTGTCTTGTCTTATTAGTGAAGAAGACAGTAGTAAGCAGAATGAAAAGGAAGTAAAGACTTTCAAATCTGAGTTTGGTGCGAATAGCAACGTTTCTTACTATTGTGAAGCGGTTATCTACAAGAAAAAGATTGTTTCAGGACTTGTGCCCAGCTGTGACCATGATAAATCTTTTTACTGTGAACATTGCTGCATAAAAGACACAGGGGAAAATGATATAAGTTCTTACTTGTTAACACAAAATCTTTCGCAACGGAGTGCCTGTGGGCAGGACAACCAAGCTCTTCCTGAAGATAAATTTTCTAATGGTGTTAGCTCATCCAAAGGTTTAAAAGAATTGATATGTAAACACTGCAATAAATTATTTACTAAAGAGAAAAATTTAAAGCAGCATCTCTTAACACATTCAGATGAGCTCCCACTGTCTATATTAAAATCATTAACTTGCGAACATTGTGCTAAAGTGTTCTCAAGGAAAAGTTATTTAAAGCTCCATCTGTTAATGCATGCAGGGAAGTACCCACATATTTGTCCTCAGTGCAACAAATCATTTCTTCAAAAACGTTCTTTAAGGGCTCATATGTCGAGACACAAGAATGGAATGCCCTTTACCATATAAACTGCAGCAAATTATTCGCCCACCATGCATTTTTACAACCCATCTCTTAACACATTCTGGCATTGTTTCACGTTCATTAGTGAAGCTATTGACTTATGAACATTGCAAAACAGTATTATCTACGAAACGTTCTTTAAAAGATCACTTTTTAATCATTTATCGAATTATTGAATGTAATTAGTGCAACAGTGTTTTTCTCATAGAACTTCTTTAATATCCTAAAGTGTTTTCGTAAGAATCTCTGAGTCTATGTACAATGCAAAACTCTTTTTCTAACCGACAAAATTTAAAGAGAGACGAGCTAACTCAGAATTGTCTCAAGGAATGTATCTTCAAATATTGTAAAAAATGATCTGTAAGTAATGTAATTTAAAGAACCATTTATTGAAACATATTTGATTACTTAATCACGAACTGTCTATGTTTAATATCAGTAGTGCCAAGCTTTGCTGTTTAAACGTGCATTTTTTTAATCCAATCTAAATCATTATATTACGCCTCATCTCTGAAACCTTTCAAAAGACCTTGGTAACTAATATTTTGTACTCATTATATTCATTTAATCCTTCTGTATATTATTAATGAGTTAACAATAATTATCTAAAATAAAAGCCCGATAACTAAATGCAACGCAAAGTCGACAAAATATTGTGCGCAGATACATGTAGCGTTCTTTGAATGTTAAATTTACAAAATTTTCTTACTGTTCGTTATTTTAAATGTACCTTTGTAATACCTAAAAAGCAAGGTAATATAATTCTTCTATTTTACTGTAATGAGCTCAAACTGATATTCACCCTGTTATACTGAATGTCAGAAGTTCCGTAATTGCTGATGAGCAACATATTTGTCTTTACAAGAGTTTATATTGATATGTGAGACCAAGAACATTATTGCTTGTATTGGCAGTATACCCAGGCAGAGCAGAATAAAGCATTTATTCCAATAATGTTTTGTTCCATTCATTCATAAGTGAATCACACCACCAGCAACCAATTGCAAGATCTCGCTGAACAACTCAGTGTAAAAAACATGTGCGTATACCATTAAAATACATTGAAAGTCAAAGTTTAATATTTTGATGAGCAAAAATAAGTGACATTTTGTTTTCATAACTATGTTGCATGTTAACTACATTTTTTTAAGAAGAGGAGTAGCAGTTAATTCGGAATTGATGTAAAACTTTTTACTAAAGTCAGTTACAATTGAAATTTTCGCAATGAAACCTTCAGCATAAGATGTTAATACAAACAAAGCAATAGGTGACGAATGCAATGCTCATGACCGAGGGGCGCATGCTTTTATTATTTCACAAGCCTTAATAAAAAGTGGTTGGTTGAATGTGACAATGCAAGGTTAATTTTGTGCTGAGATTCAGATGATGCAAGGAGCAGTGTAGAATGTAGTGCTGTCAGGTTAGTGGCGCTGAAAGGGATGGAAGGCGATCAATCAAGTAGCGTGATCCAAACTTACTGAACAAAAAGAATGAAGAGATTACAAAAAGGATCTCGGGAGAGATTATATTACGGAATGACTTAAGAGTGGAACTACCTTGAAGTTATTTGTCTACTTTCGACTTTTACTTCCTCGAATGAACATCTCCAGAAATCGCTGCAAAGAATGTTCAACACTTTCTACCTCTAGCGATGGATAGTGTGCCTGATCATAAGTATTAGATAGATTATCCTCACTCACTATTTCGGCAACCATTTCGAATTTTTGTTTCTTCCTCATTCAGTCTTTTTCTTCTTTTCACTGTATCATTCGTTGCTCGTTCAATGTGGTGTCGATTTCAAGGAAACTAATATTAAGATGTCTGGCTCTACAAGCCTCTGGAAGTAATGTTCTGGCTTAGAAGTACTTCTTTATGCTATCTTTGATGGTGGAGTCAGAAAGTTGTTTAAGGATCCTTTTCATCTGTGCAAGCGTGCATTAACAATGACATTCATCTTGGTCTTCGACGTACTCGAACAGTAACTTCATGATCGAGCCTAGTGATGTACAAGCCGCGAAGAAAAACGGAAATTTTGTAAAAAAAAAAAAAAAAGGAATTTTTTCACCACGCAAAAATCACTGGTTTTATTGACTTTTTTTTCTATAATCATCACGAGTATTCACTACTCAGCAAATATTTTTGTGCTTTTGGACAACGTTAGTTATAAGTTTAACGAATGTAATAAATTTCAAAGTTCTTACAACTTCTTAACGATTCGTAAATTCTTAACAAAGATTTCTGGAACTCACTCCTTACGTTTTATGCCCCCTCTGGATTCTGACACTATGGACTAATTAAATTATAGACGTGTATATAACAAAGATTCGGTTGACATTTCGATATACAATAAAAAGTTATAATAATTTTTTTCACGAGTGAGAAAATATAAATGATTTTATTTTGTGAAATACTGACGCAATGAATAGAATGACTGGTAATATCATAAAGCCTTGTAGTCAGTACGTGGATCGGATGAAAAATGCCTGCAGTTCTCAGAAAACAGTAATGCCCATAAGTATCTATGCAAAACAAGATCTTGTGAACTTCTTTAGAAAATGAACTGAACTTCTTTTACAGCGTTCTACCTATTCCGTTCCACTAGTTTATATTTATCCTACTTTATGTAAACATACGGGTACAGCAACGAGAGTAGAATAATTCCTAAATACGTGATCTTAGAAACAATTATTTTCTTCCTGAATTATGGAACTAAAATTAAGAACTAACCAATCTAAGCAGGTATATTTATTTTAGTACCACACAGTAATTGCTTTACTATTAAGACAATGTTCATTAAAACGAGCGGTCGTGGCATAGTATTCGGGAGTTCGTGGGTTCAATCCCAGCAGCCGATTATTCTGACAGGTTTTCCAAGGGGGATTTCTCAGTCAAACAAGGCGAATGCCAGGATGGTACCTTCGACGTAGGCCCTGACCGATACCTTCCCGCAATTCTTTCCCCTCTCCTATCCAGGTCCGAGCTTTAGATACCTAAAAGCTGTAAATAAGGTTCAAAACAAAACGAGATTTAACAAGAAATTGCGTTCCCGTACAATGAACATGCAAGTTTGTAAACAGTGTGACAACTGAAAGCAAATAAAATTCCAAATACCCTTGGGTGTAAGCCATAGTGCAGTTACGGCCCATAAAATTCATTTTTATTCAAATATCCTTAAGTCATTGAATTATATATTTTCCCTCAATGTTACAATAAGCCGCATTTGCTATGGAAAAATTATACACTTTAAGCACATTTGCATATAGAGAATGTGCATTCGTAAGTACACACAAACCACGAACAACAAATTATTAGAATTATTCCGTATGCAATTTCCAAATGTAATACACCATGCAAACAAATAATGAACTTCAGCATAATTTTCTCCATTTACAAACATGGAAAAATGAAAATAGATAAAACTATATGAAAATATTAGGTGTTATTTTAATATGTAGTTACATAAAATATTGGCTCGGGACGGGCGTAAACCATAGTGCTGTTACCGCCCATATACTTCATTTTATCTTATAAAATATTGGCTAATACAGAAATCAAAATCTCAATCATTTAACTGTGTTATGGACTGTTAATGTTCAATTTTGAAATAGATTTGTTCATGCACATCGTACATTAAACATACAAGATGAAACATATTTAGAAATGAGAAAGAACATTCCAAATGAACAAATATATGCAATATAGAGGTTTTTGATGCAAGATGCTTGTTGGAACAGCGGCATAATCTCTTCCCTGACAACCAAGCTTTCTATAGATCATCCTTTACATTGTTCATTATATAACGAATATAAAATGTGTAAATACCAAACTCAACTTTTCATTAACAAAGTGAAAAGAATTAGTTTATCACTGTTACAGCGAAATAATAAGTGGAGAAAGTGCACTAACGCACAGTCTGCATGAGGTATAAACTTCCTATACGCCTATTCAACTGCCAATGCACAAATTAAAAAATATAAAATTCTACAAAAATGCTTTCCATACCATCGACAAAATAGAAACTAGGTTTTGGTTGACTCAGTGCCAACCTTTGGGGCACTCGAAACACATCGATTCCATTGCCATTTCACTTCAAATAATGCATTTCACCCACAAGTGAAACAAACATTAGATATAACTCGCTTCAAATTTTGCATGTGGAGGTATCAGAGAAAGGTAACCTTGGAATGAACGAGAAATTCTTTGCGCGAGTCACAGGTTGAACTTCCGCCAGGATCAATTGAACGAAATTGATCGGAGTCTGTTGTATCAACATTTGTAGGTCCCGTTCTTCGAAGCTCACCATCTCGATGAGTAAGATCGTAGTATCTAAGGTTCTAATTTTTATAACGCCTTATTTTTTTCTAGGTGGTGGTTTGCCTTTCTTAGTATTTTCAAATAAATAACATCGTTTTCGTTGGTCATATAAATGCATATTTCTATTATATTTTTGGTTTAGGGCATATTATGGCCCAAAGGTGTAGAATAAAAACAATACTTTCAGGTTCAACACAATACTTACAGTGTTTGAAAATAAATTCCTTGATTATTTCGCAAACTTACCTAAGTGGCGGATTTTTTTCAGTTTGTTCTATACCTTGGTTGCAAAATAACCAACGGTGTATTTTCTCTAGACGTGTTTAAAAAATAAACAATGAAATTGTTTTCAGATCTTTTTTTCGTCGTTGACCACAGTCGGCTTAAGAATTGTTGTTCATTCCTTATCGTTAGCTGTTCCTCTCAATAATTGAATTACTTATGGCATTTAGACATCTGAGGCTCAGACCGGGATACAGGAGTGAAAAGGATGCGGGAAGGTGTCGGTTTGGCCCTGATTTGAAAGTGCCGTCCCGGCATTTGCCTAGTATGACTGAGGAAAAACCCTGGACAACCTACGTCGGGATGGTCGGCCGCTGGGATTGAATATACGGCCTCCCGAATCCTAAGCGAACGTTCTACCACTGAGTCACGCCCGCTCAGTTGTTCTCAATAATTACCCCCAAATATTATTGTAGGGTTTGTGAATGAAAGTTAGTGTGAGTGAATTGTTATTAACGTCCTAAACGAGCTTGTAAGCTTCAAAGTACGGGACCTACAGTTTTTGCTAAATTGGGCTCCGAACCATTGCGTTCAATAGATCCCGACGGGATTTGAACAGGTGAGCACGTGCACAGAAAGCTAGCGCTCTAATCTCTCGGCCACCCCAAGATCATGAATTAAAATGTATATAATGTAACTTTTTTAATTTAATTTTATATATCTTTTTAAAAAAAATGACAGTCACTTTAAAATTTACGTACATCCTAGTGATCATATTTTGCTAATTTTAAGAGCATAAATGCATGCATATTACAGAAATTTTAGGTTATAAAAATCCTTAGTAATAAAAATTCAATTCACATAAGGTTTAACGTGGGTTTCAGTAAGTTTATTACAAGAAAATGGTTGATCTAACTGATCTAATTGAACTAAGGAAAATGATTCGGGCTAATGGTCATTAGGCTAATGGAACATGAAGTGACAGAAGAATAAACTATTTTTTTTAGAATTGGAAGATGTTATCAACAAAAATTCTGGCCACATAATCCATCATGCGTCAGACTCGGATACTTTTAGGCCGTCTAATTTCAATTTTTTTTATATTTTTATACATTTCGTTAATTTGGCAACATTGACCAGTAAAATACTCTACTTGTTTGAACGAATCGACAATCCATTTCAGTTGATTATTTCTATACATGAATCGCTATTGGATCTAAAACCTAACGACTAACAAAACTAATGGGGAAAGAGGCCATTTATTTGAATGCAAATACGAAAGAAGAAACTTCCTCGCTCGAGGATCCAAGTCAGAATGTTTTTTTCTTATCTTGTTAAAACTTAGAAGTAGTAACGTTTTACTGCAATGTATTAAATCTGACGAGGATGTCACATATGCTTGCGGAAAAGTCGCTATTCAAAATACGATGATAAGCAAATTAATCCATTCAAATATGGAAATTAAGAATTCTCTTAAACTCTTTTCGTTTGTGTTAAAACGGGATGATGATTCAAAATTGTGAAAAGTAATTTAAAGATAAGTGACGTCAAAACACTTCGCTTTGCTTCGGAAGAATGTCATACTGTCAGCTCAATATAGAGATATTTATATCCTGACGATGATGGGTGTTATGTTTTAGGGGAAGTGTATGACACGGAGATCTGTGGACGTGTAGACAATATTGTTATTTCCGCTTGCCTTGAATCGGACGGGGATGGTAACCTAGGAAGGTGATATGATAATTGAAATGGAATGCGAATCTACAGTTTAAAAACACTTATGTTGGAAACTGGCAATCGAACATTTCATCTCTTGATTTGGAAGGTAATGAGCGTTACCACTCAATGGAACCTCGTTACGACAATGTTTAACAAGATATTTATTAGAAACAAGAATGTTATTTGGTTATGCAATATATGTAGTAGGGTAATATGTGAATAAACTCAAGACGTTATATAAACGTATAGAGGAATGACGATATAATAGAGACCTGATGATTGTCAGATTTTCGTACAAGCGTGTTGACTAAATAAGAATAATTTCTCGCTGCTCGCCATGACTTAACTCCTGATGCTATTAAAGGAAAGAGGAACAGAAAGCTAAAGGTCGCATTTTTAGAAGTCAAAAACATGGAAACTAAATTCAACAAAAGTTAGAAAAGGAAGTTTGAGCTTGAACGTGTTCATATCAAAGACCTATGACTGGTCAGGATGTTCCTCTTAACTGACTATGTCCAAGTTGGACTGGAAAACGCTTGATTTCATCTACCCATCTTGCATTTGGACGTAGTTTTGGTCGTTCCTTTTCTCTGGGAATCCAATGTAGTACATTCGTCGTCCATCTTTCACTCTAATTGTCTAGCTATGTGACCGGCCCATCTCCGCTTCACCTTTCGCAATCTTGATTATATATTCTACCCTTATTTGTGCGCGAATCCATTCGTCTTCCTATCTTAGTTATTCCTAGCATCCATCTCTCCATTGCTCTTTGTGTGACTCCTAATCTTTGAGAAGGATAGGCATAACTATCTAACGGTTTTCAATACGATATTTCTGGCAATGGAAGTTGGTAACACTGACAGTTCTTAACTGACGTCACGGTTACCACCCTGGAGTTTGGTTAACTATGAAAGCTTTGTGTGGTTAGAGAGCGTGATGCTGCAGTAAAATTACAGTCAGTTACAGGCATCCAACGGTTCTTGATAGGGCAAAGCCCCAATGGACTTCACCAGACGTAATTTTATGGCCCCAAAATGCTGTCTACATCACATAGTCCAAAAGAAATTGTCTGGTGTCGTGTCTCATCTTCCTACAATATTGGACTGTAAATCTTTCAAGATAACAATAGCAGGTTGCAAGATGATACAGAATTGCACACCACCATGATCAATTAATTCCTTGCCTTTAATTCGTTAACACGAACGATGTAATAGTGCGAGAGCAATACAGCTCTTTGGAGTTCGTTAGCTCGTCATCAACTGTTTCCAGGGTGCACTTTGCCCAATTTGGCAATCTAAATTGGACTGAATTATCTCGAAACTTATTAGTCCTGACGTTTTCCTTTGGTGACATAAAAAAACAGCTTATCGGACAAAACCAGGAAGCCTAGAGTACTTAAAGCAGTGTATCGACACACAAATTGAGAGTATTGGGCAGGACGTCTTATTGTGTGTGATGTTAAATTCAGTAAAAGGTTCCAACGGTGTAGCATCACTTTGTATTTGATTTGAACTCCGAAACGAGCATCAGTTTCTAATTAAATAAATTTGTGTTTGAATTAATCTCCAACAAGTATAGAATCTATTCCATGTAAAGAAAATTATCTAGCCCAACGTGTTCGTTTCTTTCCGGAGTTTTAAGACCGTCAGCTAATTATGTCAATCCCTGTACATATATCATCATCATCAACAACATATTCAGCCCTTTTCTATCCATTTAGTGGTATAAGTTGTTAAATCGGCGTTGGCTGAATGGATAGCACGCTGGAATTCTCTATTTATATTTTCGAATATTAGTATGTAAGATGGAAACTGTATTTTGAATTGTAATAGACCCTTAAATAAACAATGCAACAAATTTTATAATTATTGTCAATATGCATACACGAAACGAAATATGAGGTGCATGCTAGCTCTTCCTGGCCTTAAAACACTAGGGCAGCTCTTTCCCATTAGATTTTTTCATCATTTCGCATTTTATATTTATTAATGTATGCTTTATAATGCACTTATTTGGCCACGAATTTGAGGCAGAGTAAATTTCCTACTCTAAGGATCTCAGGACAGATGCTCTTTCTGCCCCCCTCCCCGGGTACCAGACTAACTGTATTCCACGATCACTTCATTAGTTTTTACTTTCAATTTGTACATTGAATTGGTGTAGTAAAGAGATAGACATGTATTTTATTTTCTGTAATACGGAAGCAATGAATAGAATGAGTGAATACCGCAAATAAAACGTAGTCTTACACACAAAATATATTCCTTGATCATAATATTCTAAATTAGATATTTCGAACAATTGTCAATTATATAATGAACATTAGACCATACTTTAGATTTACTCAAAGTAATACACTCTAATTTTGGATAGCATGTATAATATTCATAGTAACATAAAATACGTTGCTTGATTCTGACTCGCCTTTCTATAACACCCAGTTCTTTGAAATGACATTCTTTCTGTTCTCTCCATACAAAAGAGCTCCATAAGTTTTCAGAAAGCATTGTGTTTAAATATGAAACTTATATTCTTGGACTATAAAATACTAACTGACACAGTAAGTTTTAGTAGCGTGTATATACTGCCCTTACTTCCAGTTTTCTGTTGCATTAGATTATCCCATCCTAATGCATGCAATATTACATTAGCTGCATGCTGGAATCGATTGAATATAAAGTATTTTGGTTGAAATTTTGTATTAAATAAGCCATAATCTTTAACCTAGTAATTTCTCACCTTGCACTCGCTTGCTCTCCATCATGGTTCAAAGTGCACATTCGTTTGCTACACGAATTTTGGTTACCTGTTAGACATTATGGTGTGAAGGTTTTCAAAAGAAATTTTTGCATTATTTACTGTTTTAGATATGTAGTAATTTTGCTGAACGTAGTGTGATGATTACCGATACCATAGTTCGAAACTCTTTTCGTTCTCTCGTTTTACCTTCCGCCAATCTATGTGACAGAGGGTTATACAACTTAATCTAATTTTTACTAATGCACTTTCGTATGGATACTATTGAAACTAAGGTTAGTCTACATTCAGTGCGTTTTTTGAGAAAAATATATTGCAAAACCTATTTTGAAAATAATGAAACGTTAAATTGTGTTAAGTAATGCTGTTGGTATAAATTGATTTCCAAATTCGAAATGATTACATACTCAAAAATGGCGCAAGAAACAAGTTCTTATCTTAAAATGTCCTGTTGTTATAATAGTTTGAAATTTGAGAGACGAGTTCGGCTGGCAGCCATATTCATGACGTCATATGTCGGTTTCCTCAAATGGGATTTCTTGGGACTTTTACTATGTTCATATATAGGTATAGTAGAATTGATGCAGAAAATTTCAACTTGTTATTCCAAATTTCCACCTTCAGGTCTATTTTTACTGGGCTACTAGAGTAACGACGGTTTTCCGTCGTTGCTTTAAGTTTTTAAAATCGAGGGTTAATTTACTAGAGCAAGAACGAAAATCTTCACTCTCGCGTAGCTTGAACTACAAGTAACAGCGAGAAGCGCTCAGCCTGGCAGTTGCAGTTTGGTCTGCGTCGACTCAACCCTGGCGTCGACTTCTTGCATATTTTTTTTTACAAAAAATTAAAGTTTTATTGTTTCTTATGCAAATGCACAAAAGGAAATTTAATAAAAGTTGTGATTTACAACTTTAAAAGAGGCCACTAAAAACTAAGATGTATATAAACCCACGCAAGGGGGGAGGGTGCGTCCGAAGTGAGCTGGGTGGCGTTAGGCGCGGGGGGGGGAGCGTAGCCCCCTGTTAGGGGTGGGCATACGCAAAAGTACTGTTTACGCAAAGTTTTGTGCCGTTCCGTCCCGTCGTTGCTGTAGGCGCGTCCTATAAAGAACGGCACTAGAGACTGTGTAAATAATAGTTCTTAAGATAATTCCCTCTTCGTGTAGTTTCTTCATATTAAATATATTTTCGTCTTGCGGCCATCTTGGCTGATGTTCATACTATCGCATTTCCAATTCTCTCTGTTAAAATTGAATTGCTTCTCTATTGTTATGAAATATCTTCTGCACTTCACAAAAATACAGCTTTTTCCTTTCACTTTCAAGACCTGTTTTATAATTTAAGAAATGCTTTGTATTTCCATTAGCACCGATGTCTCATGTCGGAAGAAGAAAGGCAAAAGAATGTTGGAAAGAATTATCCATAACCCATTTTGGAAGTACGATCAAAGTATACACTTGTTTTACTCAAGATAAATTTAATAGATTAACTTTCATACATTTCTTTCGCAAAATTGTCTGGCAGCTGAAAGAAGAGATGACTTTGCACAAATTATTTTTTTGTTTTGTTTTGAGTGTCGCCAGTGTTTCCGAGATTTGAAAAACAAGGATCAGGAAATACTGGGTTGTAGTATTTGCCAAAGCAAAATAATAATTAAGTACCCCTCTTTGTGCTTCAACCACTATTCCTAATTATCTTGTGCTTAAACTGACCCCAAAATCATTCGCCATAATTAAGGTATCGCATTGTTTCTGGGTTAAGTAATGACTGAGTTAGCAAATATATGATTTTGAGGACTGGCGTAATATCCTACATTTGTTCATGCTTAGATTGAAGATCACCTATTTCCTTCAAGTATCAGCGCGCTGAGACTACATTTCTCAGATGTTATGTACGACTTGTAAGGTTGAGTAACTGCAGAAAACACAAATGCTGTTTATAAAATACATATTTTTGGCACTATGCAAAAATCAGGTATGCAAACAGTATTTATACTCAAGTCTTTGGAAACTATACTAAATATTTATACAGCATTTTTCAGATCAGTTACAAAATTCATTTACTTATACGACAAACTTGTATATATATATATATATATATATATATATCGGTCCCGGGTTCGATTCCCGGTGGGGGCTCAAAAATTTCGGTGTTGACCCAGCATCGTGAGGACAATTGGGGAGCTGCTGTGAATAAAATACAGTGGCGATCACAGTGAGAGCTTCGGCTCTCCTCTCCCAACCCGTCTGGTCAGCGTGGGAGCAGTAGACCAACTCCTCCCTTCGGGGAGAGGCCTCATCCACTAGTGGATTGAATATGGCTGTGATTTATTTATATATATATATATATATATATATATATATATATACCACTGAATTTACTCTTACGTTCAGATTGTCTTCTCTTTCTGTACTTTTCTCTGCAAAAGTATTAATTATTGGGTCTACGCTTCAGTGAAAAGAAATTATCAAAATACCCCACACTAGTTAATGAGTATGACATTTAAGTATCAGTGAGTTTTCAGATGTTTCTTTAGAGAAGATATATCAAAATAGGACTTACCACAGTTATCACATGTATACGGTTTTATGCCTGTATGCGTTACAGAATGCCTGTGTAAATTATATTTCTGTACAAAGGTCTTTCCACATACGCCACATGGATATGTTTTAATGCCTTTATGAGTCAACAAATGGTTCCTTAGTTCACCGCTGGAACCAAGTACTTTATCACAATGATTACACGTTAATGACTCTATGCATGTGTGTGTTTTCAAATGACATTTTAGACTATTCGAGTAACCAAATAATTTACCACAATAATCACATGTGAATCTTTTCATGCCTGTGTGTTTTATCAAATGGCGTTTTAAGTTACATTTCTGAAGAAAGGACTTACCACAAAGCTCACAGGAAAACTCTTTGATTCGTGAATGAATTGATAAATGTTTACTTAGATATCCTTTCGTACTATACGACTTACCACAGTGCTCACATGTGAAGGCTTTTGTCTCTGAATGAATTCTCAAATGATTGCATAGCGTTGATTTCTGCCAAAATAACTTACCACATCGCTCACATGAATACGCTTTTATGTCTGTGTGTATCGCCAAATGACTTCTTAAGATGTTTTTGTTGGGAAATGACTTACCACAATGATCACATGTGTATAATTTTAAACCCAAGTGATAGATCAGATGCTCCTTCAAATTACTTTTCTGATCAAATGACTTTCCACAATGTTCACAAATATATAATTGTAAACCCAAGTGATAGATTAGATCCAAATTACTATTCTGATCAAATGATCTATCACAATGTTCAGATTTATATGATTTTATTCTAGCATGAAGTAGCAAATGGCGACGAAGATTACCTCTAGTACTATATGATTTACCACAGATTTTACACCGGAAGGCTTTTTCCTCTGAATGAGTATTCAAATGACTGTTTAGGTTAGCTTTCTGCCCAAATGACTTACCACAGTGATCACAAGTGTAAGCTTTTATGGCTGTGTGAGAGACCAAATGATTCCTTAGGAATGATCTCCAGCGGAAGACTTTGCCGCAATCTTGACAAGAATATATTCTCCGTGATAAATCCCTTTTCTTCTGGCCAGCTGTAAAAATTCTATCGCTGTCGTCTACACATGTAGCAGAGGTTACTTCTCTGTGAGAATGGTCTTCTGGCTTTCTATAAACCTGTCCAACGTAGGTTTCAGTGTACGTGTCAAGAGGAAGCATTCGCAGTTCTATGCACTTAGATAGAAGTGCATTTGAATGACATGATCTATCAATCTGTTTTTCAGTATTCCTAGTGCAAGAATAAAGAACAATTGGAAACATAACATAATAAAATTGAAAATTTTTATAACATAAAAGGACTTGTTAAAATCATTTGGAGTCCTAATCAAGAAAATGAACACGGCAATTAACTTTAGCGTAATGTTATTCTGAATTTTTCGTTGTTTTTCTTAGCCTGAATTTTATCTCCATTGTTTTAATTGTTGAATTTATTTATAGTTTATACATTTATCGCTAACGCCGGGATAGAACAGAAAAAGGATCAAGGAAAAAGACGGCCGGAACCCAAGTTAAAGGTACAATTGAATACCTGCGACGAAAAGTCTAGCCATAAACAGACCGAAGTGGATGTGTTATTGTAAAAACAGTCTATGGCACATGCTCTATCAGATTGTGCCATATGTAAAAAGAAATTGCAGCTACAAGAAAGCTTTTCGTTGCGTTGAAGTTCTCCCTTTGGGGAAGAAGATTGTAACCAGTAGTCAAGATGGCGAAGTGTAGTAGATAGACGATTTCACCACATGGCTTTATAAATAGCAATAAGAGTAGAAAAACCAAAAAAGCGTTCGCAGGGAAGGATAATGTTCGTAAGCAGTTGAAGGGCGCTGGAAAGGCATATGCCAGCTGGAAGGGGAAGCTTGTACAAGCGAAAACTCCACCAAATGAGGTGAGAAAGTAGGTAGGGGATTAACAGTCTATTCAACATACTACATTCCATCTTAGTAAAACAAGTCATTTTCATTCCTAATATACACCATTCATCTGTATTTTATCAACGAGTTATAAAATTATAAATTTGTGTGCATGAGTCATAAACAGGAAATGTCAACATGCAGCTCTGGAATACTGCAGATACTCCATCTTATATTCTGAATTATGTTCAAGACAACTATGACAAACTTCAGGATGGTGAGTATCATACTCTTGTGGTCTGGTTAGACAGATGCATTTCTCAAAATAATAACTGGACTGTTACCGCCTTATATATATACATATCTCATAGAGCAGAATTATTTCTGCGTTATTGAACAAAATTTCTTAGTCAACTGCCGTTCATTCTTACCATACGATAGATGTTTTGAACTTCTTGAAAAGAAGAGAAAAGGAGCAACATTAATTGTGGCAAGATGTTAGAAACATGATCATCGAATCATGACCATCAAATTTATTCGCTGTTGTCTTAATGTACCAGCAGAACTTCAAAGACTTCTCACTGGTTCTAGATGCCGTGAGGAAGGACAGTGAGCTGAAGACCAATAACTACATGCGGCTGAACCAGAAACAAGTCTAGCCCATCCTAGATTTTATGCCGAAAATCTCACAACTTGCAGCCCTGGGAGTATTTCCCAATAAGGAAAAGGAAGAGACGCGGTACATATAATGTTGTGCCATTACTACACATATTACCAGAGCTGTACACAACAGGTTGCATCCAAGTGCCCCCAGGCAAAGAAGATCTCCTAGATATGATACAGTATCTTACTAATCCCATGAATATAGCTTTTTACACCAGTATTACTGGTACCAGAGATCCAGATAAAGAGCAGCATACAAACGGAGAATCAGACGAAGATGAACTTGGTAGTAAATAGTTCCTTGAACCATTGAACGTTCAATAACAGTGGAGGCATAGACTGTTTTCCCCGTGTTTCATGCAAAAATTGTTCATCGCCATTGCTATTACATTCAAACCAATAAATAAACGCCTTTTCCTGTGACTATTCGATGTATTTCAATAACCCACCGAACATAAAGGACATGTGTTGTGATTTAAATACTTCCATTTTTTTGACAAAATTGAAAATTGTGGCTTAGACTATTTTTCGTCACAGCTATTCAATTTCGGCACTTTACTGGTGTAGGAAAAACCTCTTAGAATGGTGTCGCCTATCGAACCCAGCACCTTCCGAATTAATCGCTCTGCCAACTGTTACCAACGTTCAGTCATACCAATTTTTAACTATCATATCAAATTACCGGTATTTTCCAACTAGTCTTCATCAACGTGTTTCCTATCGAACTACGTATATTAGCGAACCGAGTTTCATATCAAAATGATTTAGAACGAAGCAATAACCAGAAAATAAAAATGAACTCCACTTTTAGTTTGAACTTGCAACCGAAATAGATTCAAAATACAAAACTTTTTCACTAGCCAAGATGACCCCTTAAATTACTTTATTGTACCTCACCGTTTTCCAAATATTTAAAAAAATGTTACAAACGAAAAGTGTTCCAGATAAACATTTTTCGTACAGTTCTATATATTCACGAGTATTGGTTATTGCTATTGTATAAGGATACTAAGTAATATTAGAACATTCAGCAGAGACACTTCCAAACGATATGAAGTATCAAACAAATTTCCTTGAAAATAATACTCTCTGAATGAAATTAAAAATTATACTACTCGTATATTTACGGTGTTTCTCTGAACAGGAGTTTCTCGATGCCACTACACTGTGCAACATGGGAAATCGTTTGTGCGCATGTAGAAACGCTATAATAAATGTTATTTGTTTCAGAACTGAATGTTAATTACTTGCCTACAGGTAGATCTGATAGAGATTTAATATATATATATATATATATAATAGCGTTATATGTATATTAAGTATATAGAAAATTGAATTTGTTTTCTTAATGAGGCTAGCACGAACGACTGGACGGCGCTGAAGCATCCGGCTGTTGTAAGTGCGATGTCCAGAATAGCTGTAAACGAACCGTGGGATGAAATTATTTGTATGTCGCTGAATCTTCCTAGAATTTCCCACAGTTTGAGAACATTTATGAGTATGAGAGAGATGTAGTCGCAAACTTACAAAAACCAGAAATGTTAAGTTGAAATAATTTAATAGAAAATTGAAAAGAAGGAGGTTAAGAAGAAAAACCCTTAATACAGATAATATCCACACAATGGATACTAAAAATAAGATCATTATGGCCGTATTTCATAAATAAGAATACAACAATATTAAATCCAATATTACGTAAACTATAATAACATGCATTTGAGATCAAATATACATACCCCGAATTATGGGGAAGACTATCCCCCACATCTTCCTCATTTTCGGTTTTGATCACGACGAAAGGTTCTTCACATAAACTCTCCTGACTTTCAATGTTCAAATTCGTTACTGGATCTGAAGGAACAAGAACAGGAGGATCATCACAGGGGGCATATATGCACATGTCATTGGTATTTTCAGCCTTGAACACGGAATGATCAGTGTCAAATGTACACATTTCTTCCTGTTTCAGAAAAATAGTACTTGAGTAACATGTTTTGGTCTCCGATTCCTCTTTTTCACCATCATTATCGACACTAGTATTGTCTTCCAATTTGGATTCAGGTAGCTCCGAAAGAACATTATGATAGTCTCCCATTGTTTCTTCCATATTGGTCTCTTAACAACCAGGAATTCAAGATGAAGGTCTTACAAGTTGATCTAAGATTCAGTATAAACGAACTCTAAAAGATGATGCCACTAAGTTGAACAAAATCTGACACTGCGACCAAGGTGAATAAAATATTAATTTAGACTAGGTATCCTAACCCACAATAGAGTAATTTTACGCTAGATCAATGCCTGCAAAAAATAAAAAAAAATACAGATTAATGTGAACGTACAAAAGTTCAATTAAAAATGAATTAGAAGGGTATATAGCAATTCTATGAAATTTAAAATAATTACTCTAAAAAAATGTGTTCTATTAAGTGTTGGAAAAGAGCAATTTGCAAAAAAAAAAATGTTCTTCATTGAAAACATGTATGGTCAGAAAAGAAATCAAATCGCATTCAGTTATATAGAAATATCAAGTTTACACCGAGCCACAATAGCTCAGTAGTAGAGTTGGTGTAGTACTCGCGAGGTCGTTGGTTCGATCCAGCGACCATACTGACGTTTTCCAGGGTTCTTTCTGTAAGACCAGACAAATGCCGGGATAGCATCTTCAACAAAGACCCTGGCCGACACCTTGCCGAATCATTTCGCCTCCCCTATCCCCTATTATGTTTCCAATGTGGGCAGCTTTTTAACAAAAGCTGTTTTAATGCAGGACAATCCAGTAGCAATGGAAGAAGGTAAGGGACTGTAAAATTGTTTTTCGTAATTAAAACTAGTATTTGTCTGTTAGAATGTAATATTTTCCATTATGACGTCTCGAAACTATGTTTAATTCTACAAACTCTCCCATGACAATAATATACGTATGGGTGAAAATCGAGGGAACGGCGCAATTAATGGGTGAAAACAAATAATTTAGCAGATATTTTACTTCGCTATACGATTGAAATATCATAATGCATTTTATTCCTCTTAGTGTTATGAAGTGCAACATTTGGACTTTCGAGGGGTATTTTGAAATCAAAACCAGATATTGTTATGTACACGGTGCCCTATAATAATTTGATATTCAATTGTATAATTTAAACGTTGGACGACGATAGGCCAGGCAAGGCTGAAAGATATCACGTAGATTAACAAGTCCCTTGGGAGAACATTTTGGAGGGAAGTGATGCAATATAGGACCCCAAAAAATTATCAGAGGGCTCTAGAGCGTCGAACTGAAGACACCTCATAAAACCAACGAACTGACCTTTATATTTATGAGTACGGCCAGTGAAAGAGGTAGAGCATATGTGCCTCACGAGCGCAAAACGAATTTCGTAACTTTCGGTTCCGAGTGCTGGCCGAGGGAGCTGTGTGATACAGTGGCGGCGTCAGGGCTAAGATACTAGGAGCCACTGCAGGGGCCAAGAAGATTTCTGATAATGCTCAACTTCTGTTATTAATTAGCGACTAAGCGCCAGTTATCTGCCATGCTAGCAGAAAAGCAGTAACTTGATTTCGACGTTGCATGCTATGTAGGAACAAGTTCCGTAGTTAGAAAGAAAAGTAATCCGTATAAATTCAAAACTATATTTTTTCTGTACACATATGAAAATATGCACTACCAGTGCCATAGTTTAGTAACATTACGTAAAGAAAGAGCATTAATTTAAAATATGCTTCACATAGTGTATTTTAGCAAAAGTCAATGTAGATTACTGTCGCAGCAATAGCAGCGAATACATTACGAGCTTCTTGTATTGTGAACAATTCAATAATATTATAATAAACTTATATTTAGTATATTACAAAGTTATTTAGTTTGTAGTGAAGTTATTTAGTTTGTTGCATTGTTATTTTGTTTCTGTGTAAAATGGCAACTCAAGCTGTATCTGAAACTTAATAATAAAAAAAATAATAAAAAATAATATAACAAGTTTGTTTTCGTGTATATATATGAATGTACAGCATAACATAATATATAATATAAAGGGAAAGAAAACTGAAAAACGTAATTCTCTTTACATTTTATGAGTACTCAAAGGAATCTGTACTCTGGAAATTGCACAAATCGAACGCTAAATACCACCAAGTATTATAAAGGATAACATTGAACTAATTTCGGATCCCTTAACTGCACTTATCAATATGTCGTTTGCTGAAGGCATTTTTCCGGATGCACTAAAAATAGCAAAAGTAAAACCTATATATAAAGCAGACAAAATGAATATAGAAAACTATAGGCCTATCTCACTCCTTCCTCCAAAGAAACAACTTGATTACAAATGGCCAACATGGCTTCTTGAAAGATAAATCAAGAGAAACATCTATGATTTCATGGAAACAGTACGCGAAAATTTGGATAAGAAAGATAAATGTATAGGTGTTTTTCTTGATCTCTCTAAAGCTTTTGATTTAGTACCACATACAGAACTACTCTCAAAACTACAGAACTATGGAATAAGAGGGAACGCCTATAATTGGTTTTGCACCTACTTACTTAAGCGTAAGCAAACAGTGGAAATAACACATTATAACAAAGAAAATAACAAAATCTCTCAGCACTTATCGGAAAGGTGATCAATCTCTTGCGGAGTACCGCAAGGGTCAGTCTTAGGTCCCCTTTTATTCAAGTATATTAACGATCTCCCCTATATGATTCAGCTAGCTAATATCACACTGTACGCAGACGACACAAATATAATATTAAAAGCTAATGATCATGAACTAATCAAAGAAAACTTAAATGAGACTATGTCAAAACTGACTAACTGGTACAGAGTGAATAGACTAAAAGTTAATGCTGAAAAGATACAAATAATAAATTTCCACCATTCGCGTAACAAACACGCACAACCAACAATGATTAAAATTGCAAACGACGCAATAGAATTCGTAAAATCAACGAAATCAAGATTTTCGGTATATGGATACAAGAAAACCTATCCTGGGATAAGCACATATCAGACCTTACCAAAAAACTAAACCGTGTTCAATATGCAATTATGGATCTTAGAAATGTACTGAACGATTCTACTTTAACAATAATCTACTTCAGCTTATTTCAGCCGCACCTGATGTACGGCATTATATTTTGGGGTAATGCAAGCAAAGCCAATATCATACTTAAAATACAAAAGCGAGTTATTAGAATCATGACACGTGCTAAACCTAGAGAACATTGCACGCCAATCTTTAAAAACCTCTGCATACATCCACTACCTTGCCAGTACAGACTTAACATACTTTTATTTGTTAAGAAAAACCTTGAAGTTACGCTTAATTGTGTAGGGGACCAACACAGTTACTCCACTAGAAATAAATACAATTTCTCCTTAGTTGAACATCGTACTGTCTTGTATGAAAAGCGATGCAAATACATTGGTATTGTTTTATATAATAAACTTCCTAGCTGTATAAAGTCTCAAAACACACTTAGTCAATTCAGAAAAGAACTGTACTGTAGTCATTTTTGTTATATCATTGTTTTTACTCAGTAAAGGAATATATGGAGTATTAAGTCTTTCTTTTAAAACATTGCATTATAAAGATATATACAAAAGAGATAAATACTGAAAATGTAACTATTGTAATGTATTAATTAGTATAAGAAGTGTTATACCCTAAATTGCACTATAACTCATGTAATTATTCATTTATTTTAAAGATTTTTTACATTCTTTTTGATGTTTTGCACTTTAATCTAATCTGATCTTTATTATATTTTTTTCGTTCATCTATGTGTAATTCTCTGTTATAACATTGTTACCGACATGTTCTATACCATTGGACATACTTCTATGTTTTATGGTCAACAGAATGAAATAAAATCTTATCTTATCTTAGTGTTTTTAAAAAACCGGGAAAATTGAATGCCGAAAAAAAAAGAGAAAAAAGATTTTTTTTAATTTTTCGTGCTACGTTGAAAAAGAAGTTTTTTTTTTTTTTGGTACTATAACGGGGTCTCTAATAACATATGGTCAGTGAATTAGTTAAACTGTTAGTTCATGTTCATAACATAGGCCTATATTTCGAAAAGAAAATCCGCAATGGGACTGCCTCTGACAAAGTTTTGAAGCATAATGTAAGTTTTCTCGGTCTGAGTCAAAGATGGCTAAGAGTCAAGAGGGAACAGAACTTTTCTCTCATGTAAAAGAGTCCTAATGGGATACATTGCATTCCTAATGTAAATTGAGAGTTTTTGTACTTTTTTAACGTAAGAACCTTTACTTTTTCTAAACCTAAACAACAAATGCATTATTTCTGTTAAGGAGTGAATATTGGTGATAAATAGAAAAAAAAAACGATTTCGTCAATAATACGTTATTTTTTGCCTCCTGAAAAAAAAACCAATTTATCCTGTTTTTATTTTTCGAAAATTTCCGTTTCGCCCCCCACCTCCCGGCGTTGAAAACTCTACATTGGCTTCATGCTGGAATCGATTGAATACACATTTATGCAACACAGTTTTACTTCTGGGAGTTGCAATACAGATTTTATTATTCTAAACGTATATTCATACCAAAAACAAACATTTTAACTATTTATTAATGCTCAAATAATGTTAACTACACTGAAATGAAAAAAAAAGTCGTTATTTTTCAAAGTAGCACGAAAAATTTAAAAAAAACAACAACGAGTTCTGCCTGTTTTTTTCGCCGATCAATTTTTCCGTTTTTTTTTAAACACTATCCTTGAGTACCTCGTTAACTGTAAGAATTAAATTAATTATAAGCAATGCTTTGAACTGAAATTTCAGCAAAGTGATTGCAGTTTAGTTTAGTGATGTACGGGTCGGTGTAAAAAAAAAAAAAATTAATTAAAAAAAACTTAGATAATTATTTTCATGGGGGAAAGAAACTTGTTTTAATGTCGAAATGGATATATTTGTTTTTCTTTTTCATCGAAATTTCACTTCTTATTACTTCTTATGCATTTCTTGTTTATAATTAATAAAATTGAATGTTCTTACGTTAAAAAAAATGAACAACTGCAATATGCTCTACTTACATTACGAATGCAACATATCTCATTAGCGCCCTTGTACATGATATAAAAGTTCCGTCCACTTACGCTTTATTTGTATTCTTGGCTCAGACAGAAGAAATACATAATGAATCCTACGTAGCTTTGTCAGAAGCATCCCAATATGATTTTATCTAAATGTAATAATTAACATTTTAACTATTTCATTGATCATCAAATAATGTCAGGCAGCCCAATATTAGTTTTTTTTTAACTTTTTCTAAGTAGCATGAAAAATATTTTTGCCTGTTTTTTCGGCATTTAATTTTCCTATCTTTTTTTGCAAGACTAGTTTAACCACTTTTATTCTAAGAAAGGGGAATAGTTTAAAGAGAATGGTTATCCAAAGATAATTAAATTAATACCTTTCTTACCTCTATGACCAAAAAATGAGATGTTAGAAATTAGTTTTATTGTTTGATGCACCACCGACAATGTGTAGTTTGTACACTACATCCTCCATGGGGTGTTCTTAAATAATATTTTTTAAGTCCCATATTTTAACGAGAAATAGGGAATTCTCCTAATATTATACTCCCAGTAAGAACAAATTTTTTATATGTACACAGTCGTAAACTGTCAACTCTACGAAAGAGATAAAAGTTTTTTTCGCTGTCATGCCCTTACAGGGTACAGTCGACAAGAAGCGTACTCGAACTCCGAGGATTCCGCGTACCTTATAGTATATGCCATACCCGAAATTTCCGGAAACTTATGAACACTGACTGTTCGCCCTGGTAGAGCTGGTTATGAAAGAATTGCTACTACTTTAATCAGCGTTTGAGAATTTTAGTGGAGACATTTACTTCATTCCTTACATTCTTAAGTAACAAAGAATGAGTATTGAAAATCAAGAACTATATATTGTAGCGATTTGTGCATCAGGAGTTCCGAAAGATATGATTGGTAAGTTTTATAACAGAACTGTATGCTTTTATTTTGTTTTTAAAACTGTTGCAAGTGGTTCTACTTGTATTTAGTTTGCCTATCGTTAAGGCCATGTAGCCAACGAAGTAGCATAATTAAAAGCTTACGGCTATTTAACCAAAGGAACATATCTCTTTTGTACAAGGGCGCTAGTGAGATAAATTGCATTGGTACTGGAAAAAGAAAGTGTGTTTTACGTTTTCTAGCGTAATTAAATTTTACCAAATTAAAATCTGAAACGCATGATATTCCTTAAATATTGAATTTTCGTGACGAAAAAGCAATAAAAACAGTTTCGTCAATAAAACCGTTTTTTTTTTTTTGCCTCGCGGAAAACAATTTTTTCCGCGTTTTATATTTCTTTTCTCGTCCTGTACATCGCTACCTACATCTTACGTAAATATAAAATGTATTTTGTTTACTAGCGTATCCAAAGAACTCTATATTTACTGTTTGTTTCCCGTATTGGTGATCCACAGGTGAGGATTGCATTAGTGTAAGGTTCACCTACTTTCTGTGGGGCGTGTTCTGTAAAGTATTACTTATATAGTGTACAAGGGTGATTTGCTGTTGTGGAATTCTAGGATTTTCCTTCGTTCTCGTTTACCGTGAACTAGTGCTTTAAAGGCCGGGAAAAACCGGATATTAGAAAAAAAATACAGGAAAAATAGTTGTTGTTTTTTCGCAAGGCAAAAAACTGTTTTTAATTATGATTATTTTTGTTTTCTGTACTCACTACGTAGCAGTTATTCTGTGGTTTTCAGCAACATCAGTTAATAATTCAGCGAATGTCATGCATTTCAAGGGTCTTGCAACTTGTAAACGATTCGTAAATTCTGAACAAATATTTGTAGGACTCAACAATTATGATCTGTCTCTCTCTGCTCTGGATTCTGGTCTTAGGAGCTACTGTAAATACAGGTGAGTATATAACAAAGATCCGGATGGGATTTCTTCACACAACAATAACAAAGTGATCGTAGGCCTAATTTATTTTACAATAGAAAAGAGATAGGAATGCATTTTATTTTCTAGAATACTGGAGCAATGAATAGAATGACAATGCTGTAAATAAAATGCAGTTTCATACACAAAATAGGTATCTTGATCATAGAACTCTAAATCAGATATTTCAAACAATTATCAGTTATATAATGAGCAATAGAGAATATTTGTCTTCAGACTTACTCATAGTATTACATTCTAATTTTGAATAGCCTGTATAATATTCACACTGGCATAAAGTAAATTGCTTAACCACAACTCGCGTTTCTATAACATCCAGTTTTTTAAAATCCATTTAAGGTGACATTGTGATATATTTTCTTAATAGAAAATACCTTCAAAAGTATTCAGAAAGCATTGTATTTAAATATGAAATGATTTTCTTAAACTACAAAGTAATAAGGTACAAAATAAGTTATTTGTAGCGTTCTCATACTACTTCTACTTCGACTTGAAACTGTTCAGAGTTCCAATATGTTTCTCACGTTTATAAGAGGGCATTTACTTTCATAAAACACGCCTATTCTTGGATTTTAGTAAATTATATATTTGAAAACTATGATTAGCGATGTTATTAACATGGAGCAAAAAACATAAATTTTCCACTGCATTATGTGGTCAACTTGAAACCAGAAGGTACTGTGTCCACTTCTTTTTTTCTTTTTTTGCTTTTGAGGAAAACAATTTTTTTTTTTTAAGTTTGAAGTTCCATTTAAAGCTTGTATAAATTCATTTCATTTCTAACCACTTAGAGGTCGTTTTGTGAGATATTTTGGGGGTTCATGCCCTTCAATGCAAGGTCTGTGAGTGCATTGTTAACTTGAGCTGCCACCTTTTCATGAAGAAATTACGGGACGCTCGGCAAAAAATACGGGACATACCTGAACGAACAAAAAATGAAAGTCAGTAGTTATGCCCTGTACTAGTATATGACTACGCACACAATACAAAACGTCTTACTTGGAAATACTAACACTCCAAAAGCACTGGTAAGCCGAAACTGGATATTTCGATTTTCTTGAACGTTAGTATCTGTTATCAAGTAGAGCAAACAGAAGGTAGGGTATACGCCGCCACCAGTATGCTGTGGCCTGGGGATGTGAACAGAGCCTTCTCACCGGTCTGCATAGTAAACAGTTGGAAAAGAGTGCATACGGTTTATTTGTTAAATTTATTGATCGATATATGTTGAAAATTTGTGTATGAATTTGATACTCATACTACGGGACGTATAATTTTTACCTAAAATACAGGACAGGTGGCAACCCTAGTGTTAACTCCATTTTGCCAAAAAGTGGACATAGTACACATGCAAAAAAAAAAAAAAATCGCATGTCTTTATTTGACAGTTTTTCACAAATAATATTTTTCTGCTTGAATTATATCGTTCGCTCAATTGTTAATTTGTTATACATGTGAGGTATGTAAAAATGAATATTTCCTGAAATTTTGTCAAAAATATTATTAAATAATTATAACAAAAAAACAGAAACATGAAAAAATGATCGAATATTATTAAATAATTAAACTATATAACTAAAATAATAGACACATGACAAATGATCGAAAAAAGTAAGTCCAAGACAGAGATTTGGCAACATAGGGAAATTAACTGGGGAATTGAGAGAGAAGGGATATTTCTCTTGGGTTTATGAAACGGTGTATATCTTTAATAATATCAGCAGCGGAGGTTACAGGCAATGTTCTCTTAAATAAAACAAAAAAAGAAAAGAGTCGTAAATTATGGGACAGCAAGTGCTATCGAAAAGACAAAATTAATATTGCAAACGCTAGAATTTGTTCTGATGATTTTTCGGCAGAATCTTACGAGCGTGATCTGAAATCCGAATTATTAGGAATCCCACCAAAAAGAAAATTAAAAAGTGATGCCGTGTCCACTTTACACCTGCCTGTGTCGTACATGAAACCTAGTGATATTGACAGTGTTCGTGAAAAACGCGCCAAAAGTAGAACCATTAAGAGAAAAGTTTTGTCGGAGATACGTAAACAATTAGCTGCAAGACAATTATTAAAAAAACAAAGCCAATTCTCTATCTCTGTTGTCCTTTGTATGTTCATTAGAAAATGACGACTTGAACGCGGGAATGAAATTACAGCTCTCAAGGAAGAAAATGAAGAACTGAAATACAATATTAATACTTTGCATAACCAGATAACAGATCTTGAGGCGAAATTACGGAAGTATCAGGCAAAATACAAACGAGAGCTGCAGTCGAAAGTAAATTTCAGGAGAAAACAACGAAAAAGCGTACAAGACTTGGTAAAAGTTAGGGTGAATCAAATTTTAAGTAAAATATTTACTTCCGGACAAATTAAAATGCTTATTTATGCTAGCCGGAAACGAAGGTGGATGAAGCAAGACATAATTCCTGCATTGGCACAACGCGCAATAAGTAAAAAGTTGTATAATTATTTGCGTGTAAAAGTGGGGCCTCCATTACCCAGCATTAGCACTCTTCGACGTTGTGTTCAGAAATGACCCCTTTCTCCAGGTATTCTGCAATGCATTTTGGAAACAATGGAGAAGTAGGAAGAATATTTGAGTGAGATGCAAAAACAGTGCGTTATTTTATTCGACGAAATGAATGTTAACGGTCCTATTTGTTATGACCACGAAAAAGACTCGGTTGCAGGGTCCCATAGAAATGTTCAGGTGGCCATCGTTCGTGGACTGACAGGTGAATGGAAGCAGTCTGTATTTTATGACTTTGATAAATCAATGAGCAAAAATTTACTTTTAGATATCATATCGCATGTTGAGAAAGCGGGTTACAAAGTAGTTGCTGTAGTATCAGATTTAGGTGGGGGGAATAAGAAACAGGATTTTTTTTTAATGTGAACTGTAATCAACCGTATTTTGAAAATCCCACTTCGGGATGTGACAAAATGTGTGTATTTGTGGACGTACCCCACCTTATAAAATTACTGAGAAATCATTTTTGGACAGTAGATCGAACTGCATAGCACTCTTGTAGAAAAGGGTATTATTGAAACCATTCTTGAAGTTGATTTTTCTTAAATAAAGCTTGCAGCAAAATTAAATTGGAATCACATCTCTGTACAGCAGAATGACAGGTAAAGAGTTGCACCAGCAATCGAACTGTTTTCTCGCCACACTGCCGCTCTTATTCAGTACATTGTGCCAGAAAATGACATCGCCTCAAAGTTTTTCCACCTCGTCAACAATTTTATCGATGTTATGAGTTCAGGTGTACCGTATAATTCTAGAAATAAACTTAAATGTGGTTTCGGCATACATTATGATGAGCAGTTAGAGGTATTGAGTGAGATGGAGGGACCAATAGGAACTATTCAGCTAGGGTTTTAACTGTAGTAACGTATTCTATACGTTATCTGGAATATATTCTATACGTATTCTATATCAGAATGCTTGTGCAAGGAATCTGTTCACCAGAATGATATCTATCCGCAGCTTAAAGGGACTTTTCTTTGACTTAAGAGCACAAGGACTGAATTACGTTCTGACGAGGAAATTGAATCAAGACGCGTTAGAAAACCTTTTCTCTCAACTTCGTGGTTTGGGTCATTTTTACAATATTCCTCTTCCAGTCGACGTCAAACATAGATTACGTTTGCTGATGTTATGTGTTTGATTTCTTTCGTGAGCAACCTAACCCAACTGCAAGAGAAGAAAGGAAATCACAATGAAGAAACAAAGACGTTGCCTTCGGACCTCAGCATGATAATCAACTATCAGCTGAAATGCTTACTTGATTTCGGAAAGAAGAAATTAAGACTTTGTGATGTGTCGCGGGATATATATCAAAAAGAAATGTAAAAACATTGACGCCCGCGAAATTGATTAACCTACTTCATTAAGAAAAGGATGGACTGAAACTGTCGCGTGATCGTCTTGTTTCTCCCTCTAAAAATTGATGGAAACTGTAACAAAATGCGAAAATATATTTCGAGATATTCATGGCAGAATTTTCCGTACTAAAAAGTCATTGGGAAATTCTTTCAAACTTAAGAAAAGATTCCCCCAAGAAGATTGAAAAATGTTGAAGTTATTTTGTAGAGCGAGCAGATCTTTCAGAATTTGATTTTATAATCGAACGCAAGAGGCGAAAAGGAGAAATGCAGCTAAACAGAAACAATGGCTCCAAAGCGGTTCTTCGAATATTGGTAGCCTGCAGCTGCTGTAGGTAAGTTTACAAATGTTTATCATGTAGTTAGTATTTATTTTTAGTTTTCATGTAGGTAATTGTGTATACTGTATAGAAACATATACTTGTGTTACCGACTTGAATGCAGAAGTATCAGTGAGTCATAAACACGCCTATTTCGCGCGGAGACAACAAACTCGCTATGCTCCTTTGTGACGTCATGCAACCTGCCATCACATTCACTTTGTACAAAGAAAGAGTTTGGTTACTGTATTAAACCAAGTGTGTCTACAAGAGACTTCACATTTTAATAATTAAGTGTACTTGAAACCAACTCATACTATTTTCCTAATACTCAAGAAGTTTGTTTTGTTGAGAGCGACGGAAGCCGAAATTTTGTTCAATTATCCTTCCAATCATTTGCTCTCAAAAAGGCAGAAATACTCTCCAGTTGTAGTATAAGAATTTGGAGCAAAATAAAAGTGCAGGTATATAATTCAGTATTTTGTTTATAATAGTAATATATGTATACTTTGTGTTACTAATATCCTTTCTCTTTAGGATAGCGTTACGTAATTTAAAAGTAAGTTATCATATAGATGGCGACTCCGTTACGCGGGCCACTAAATAGGAAATTTGTGAACAGAGACATTGTACTAGTATAAGTACTTGTCACACCATTTCCGAAAGAAACAAAATCTCAAATATTATTGTATACTTTATACCATATCGAATAGCAACCTTCATATTGAGTCAGGATTTGAATTAATATTCTTGTTAGGGATAGTCTGACTTTATATCCAGACTGTGTGATAATGCAGAATTGCAAACCTTCCATTGCTTTAATCTACTACTCATACTAACGTGAATATAAGAGAAAATTTAGAATAATATAAGAGTTACTTACTCATTCTCGAATAATTTATCTAACGCCCATGATCATTCTACAAGAAAGAAACATTTATTAGAAGTTTGTGTCACTAGCGTGCCTCATTTTCTCGATTATTATGAGATGTTAAAAATTAATATTTTCACAGACAAGTCAAGTAGTAGCAAAATTCTATAACTTGAGAACCATCAAAAAGTAACATGTAATTGAGAAAGTTGGCACTTTTGTTGCTGACCATTTGTTGAATACCAATTGTTATTTATAGCGTTTAGGCGTATTTCTTTTGCATATTGAGTAAATTTCTGATCTGGGTCAAGGTTTCTGGTATTCTCAAATTTTTTAGGAGAGGTAGTAAAGGCCCCATTGTGCTTGAGAAAAGAGGTCTCTGAACACGAATCATCACAGAAACGATGATAAGTCTCCACAAACACAACTCATAAATTAGCTTAAAGCACCCTGACCCCTCATACAAAATTACTCACTCCTCCATAGGCCTTCGAATCCTTCCTCATAAAATAATGCGCCCTCTATTCATACCACTAACCCCTGAATTCTTGACGCCTAACTACGATCCTCCATTCATTTATTTTAAGAAATAGTGACAAGGAATACGGCTTCTATCTTGCAAAAAATAGTTTTTGCAACGTATGACAATTCCTCCTTCCAGGTCACGAATTTCATTTCCGATCTGGTTGTAAAACACAGCAGTTAAACCAGTTTCTTCCTGTTTCAAAGCTAATCAGATCCATGCCATGTTTTATTTTTCCTCCGCTTTTATTTGGAATACAAAACAACCGTTTCGCCATCCCCAGATTTGTCAATTTGACCGAATCTCCTCCTTGGTGAATTTGTCGCCTCGCCCCAGGGTTTTATGACTCACGACAGTACTTCACATGAAAAACAAACCACTAGATTTATTTGCCAAAGAAAGGAGGAAAAAATTAATATATTAGGTTATATTTCTGGTTTTCAGAAAAAGTGGAATTGATGTTTTGCGTACTATTTAGGTCTTCGCGACCATATGTATGGGATCTTTTTATCTCTCCTACCATCTCGTTTCTCCTCTTGCGTGGTATGTCCCCAGATTTCAGTGACTATTATCTCTTTAAAGGCATAAAGCTGTTGTTTCTTTTACAATCGTACTGGAAAAAATGAGTGAGTGAAGGAGGGAAAGAAGATAAAATGCGCTATCTCTTATTATGGGCATGCATCAGCAATAAATCCAATACAAAGGTCTATTTAATTAATAAATTAAAGAATAATAAATCTGAATACCTAACAACACTGGCCTTAGTGATTTTCAGTTTCAGAAAAACTAATTTGATGTCCAAACATGATCGGGCACGGTAGGTGGGAAGATCGACCCGCTTCTAAAAATGCAGTTATGTAAAGCTGAAATAAATAGTAAGTTAGATAAAATACATCTTGAAAAGCAATAATTGCTGTATAACAAGGAGGTCTGCAACATATTTCTATTAAGTTAAAAAATATAACTGTCTGCCGCATATGTTTCCTCTGTTGTTCGGTGTAGTTTTGAGATGTTGCAGATTTTTTTAAATTCGTTTGTGCCGTCTGAGGCGTTAGGCCAGCGTCTCAAAGGTCGCGAGCTCGAACCCCGCCTGGGGTATGGATGTTGGATTTTAACAAATATTGTACTCGTTTAATGGTGACAGGACGATGTCAGATTTACTAGATTTGTGCATCGATGTGTAAATTCGACCCGGGTCGTCCCGAGTTCAGGCCAGATTACAGGACTCTGGAAAAGGATCAACGTTTCTCTTGGGAGGTACCGGTAATATTGTTCCCAGAATATACTAATATACCCCAGGAAAATTCTAAAATATTAATAATAGCCAGGACTGTAACTACAATAACGCTAGATCCCGCGTTGCTGAGCAGGTGTCCAGGGGACCGTACAGACGATTTATAAATAGATTTTTAAAACATCAGTTAATGGCAAACCTCGCAATGCAATGAATAAATATTTACTAAAGTTTTCACGCACTTAGAACGCAAAATTAATTATCACTTCAACGATGAAATGTTATTTTGTTAAAAAAAATACGCTCTGGAGCCAAACCTCAAACGTGTGCAGCTATATCCAATTTCTGTCACTGCAAACAAATATCGGCCTCAAATTATAGGGAAGGTTCAAACTTGTAGCATATATAAACTCTTTAGTCTTCGGAATTATCAAAAACTTTTCCGATCCAGTGATTGGAATGGAGGATTACATTTGATTCTATACGCAGCAGCATTATGGACGTTATATCCGTCCTCCATTATACAGTCGATCTGTCTACAAAACCTGGTGACAGTCGAACCAACCCGACGGAAAACAAAAGAAAACCGGTATCCGGAACAACGACAGATAGGCTTAACGCGAACGTTGAAGCATTGATATCGTAAGTAGTAGTTCTTAAAAAATTAAACATAAATACGTAAATGTACCTAAAATAACATGAAACACTAGAAAAGGACATGTAGCAGCACACAGATGCTAGAAATGTATTACCAAATTATGCGGAATCAGTCAAATTAAACTGGCAATCCTATGATAATGTAGTAAAGTGAACGAAAGTAATATGCCTATTGTACTTATTATATATTTGCCTTATGCATGCTATTTGGTGGTTTGTGTATTGTTTTGAAAACAAACTCGAATTCTTAAGCATAAAATGAATGGTGTTCATGAACTTAAATCATTTGGAATATTGATCACCATATTATAAATGGTGTTAATGTGACTTATTAATATGCTGACTTATGTGACTGTTGATCAGATTGAATCACTGAATGTGTTGATCAGAAAAAGGGAAAACTGTTAATCTCAGTCTGGAAGGGAAGAGGTAAAGTGGGCTAAGCGATTTAGGAACTGAGGCAAAATATAAGCCCAACGAATTGTTTTTTTCGGGTGTATTCTAAATGTTTATTTAGTTAACAACCATATCTTATTACCTATAGAGGAGAACGTATAAAATGGATATGTAAGATAAGTAACAATATTCTATATTATGCTTGTAATATATATATACTAGAGAACAATAAGTAAATGAACCATAAGCTTTCTATATAGCGTATGATATTGCCTTTCATTCGTGCGAATGAACTCTGAACAATCGTCTTCGCTTCATAGCTCAAACTTTCACATTGGGAATAATTGCTATTCAAAGAGCCTTATGTTGGGTCGAGTGTATATGGACTTCAGATATTTCCTTACCTAGTCAAATATATAAACCACAACTGAAACTGTAATTTAATTAAAGCCTTTACGCGTATGTTTTAAAATTCGTAATTAATAAGAAGAGATTTGTAGTACGCAGCCTTTGGTGATTGATTCTAAAATTAGATACGGTATATGGAAATTTATTCTCGTTGTTATTTGTCAGGTTTCGAATTCAATAACTGTTAATATTGTCCAGGCATATGTAAGTATTCATCATTTGTGGATTTCACTGAACGTAAATATAATCCAAAGGATATGATAGATCGATTGAAATTTAAATTTCCGTTCAAATTAGCTACAGATCTGTGTTTTAATCGCTAATTCCAAATAGTTGGCATATTTCGTAATCACATCCAGTTTGTTCCTATTAATGAGATCAATATACATTATGAATCAAATATAATTTATTTTTATTTTGTTTCAGGAAACAAATACTGAGCTTCATTCACGTAATATTTAAAATATAATTACAAATGTAAAAATTGACCTCATCACAATTTTTATTCATGCTGATGTCTACCACTTAGCGACTGTTGAATGTTTTTTTGGAATAAATATTTGATAGATAAATTAAAGATATTTAGCTAATTGACTTCGATATATTGAAACATACACCAGCCATGGCTTCTGATCATGCATATGCAGATAACTGCAACGATATGCAACGACCAATAAACATAAAAGAGGAGAAGATTGAAATTGTTACGATTTCTGATAAGGTAAGTTTATCATTCCTAATAATTATTTTCTATCGCGATTAATTAATTCTCCTTCGTTATGGTTTTATCATCTTAGTCTTGAAATGAAATAAAGAATATCAAATTTTTAATTTTACTGGAATTAAGGTTTGAAATTTCCACTAAATATGTAATTTTACAGGAAATATTTCGTTTGTAAAATTAAATGTCTGCAAAACTAGTAGAACAATCGAATCTAAGAAGTTCGTTTATGTAATAGTTAAATAAATCAATACGTAAACCAGAAGTATTCCAGTTTTTGTTGTCGTGATTTTTATTATCAAGTTATTTTATTCTTCTTTCTTTATAACAGATTTTCATACTTCAATAGGTACACCGTACGTGGTGAGTCAAAAACCGAAATGCTTCCTTTTATTTTGGAATCGGAAAATATTTAATATCTGAGGAGCACGGAAAAATAGTGTACATCTGGAATTTTATATTTCCCGATAATAGACAATATTATATTAAATACTCAATATTTGCGGAATTGGGTCCAGATAAAATAAAATAAAATTTTATGCTACATTTGTAATAAATCGTTAATTTTCTAATTTAAGTATTTTCTCACAGCTCAAATTTTGCAAATAAAAATTAAGAGAAGGTAATCGCCACCTGCAGTTAAATATCCTGTTGTGTCTTATTCGCGCATGCGAATTTTTGTAAAATTTATATGATATAATTGCTCCGTTTCCTTTTTCTGTACAAGCCCGTCTATATTGCCTAATGTTAATACTCATTTGTACTGGTTCCTTTAATTTTAAGGGTTTACACTTAATGTTTGGTAGTATCCGAAAACGGAATATGAGAGTACTGAAGTATATTAGTACATTTATGTTACGTTATTTACAGTGTTTTTCCATGTGCTACGGGTTTACGTTGTATCTTTGTATGATGTATGCGTTAATACTATTATTATTATCTATCGTATTACATACGCTGAAATTGAATTACCTTCCGATAGTAACGGTTCTAGCTCAGTTAGTACGTTTTTTCGGTCCCCATTAAGCGGAACCTCGGATCGATTCCTTCAATCACATCAGGCAAATAGCAGAATGGCCATTTTCTTAATACATCCTTTTTATCGTCCTCGCCCAAAGCTAAAGTGCCTAAAGAACAGAAATGCGTTTATTTGAGGCTAAAAATAAAAGGATGTTGGCCAGTGTCCAATGTAAAGCATGATACCATCATTAGACTGAGGGAACTGATAAATAACCAGTGTTGGAATGTTTAAAACAAACTGTTTTAAACGGAAGTTTTAAACAGAGTCGATTATTTTATACAATTTGTTTAAAATATTTTGAACATTAGTTTCAAACGATGTTTTTAAGGTGTGTTTAAAATATGTTAATTTTAATCTTTTCCTTGAAAGAGTCATATTATTTTTAAGGGTGCTAGAGTATTATTTTAGTTTTATATTTACCAATAAAACATGCAATTTGTCCCGTGTGAAAGCTAGTTTCAAAAATCAGTATTATGGCGTCACCGTAAGCCTACAGGGGGAGACAAAATGCGTTGTTTTGTTTGTTCTTTATTGTTCGAATGCTAAACTCGGCTAATATTAATTTGTTATCAATAACATGTAACAAGAGGTTCATATTTCAATTCTTCTCTTTTTATTTGCTGTGAGAAACTGTCAGGAAAAGAAAAACTTCATGGGCCTGTATTTGTTTCTATGCTTACATTGCACTATCTCAATTTTTATGTTTGTGAGCAAAGGGACAATAGTGAGTTACTGTGCAGATTTGATAATTTCTTATTTGGTGTTTGGAATTTTAGTTGCGGAGCCAGGGAAACCCCACGTGAATCGACCCCCCCCCTAATCCATCGAGACCATTTTCTCAGTTTTTTACGTCTAAATGAAACTTATAGCGATGTTTCCAAAAGTTAAAACTGGTTTAAGACTATAATGGGTGCCATTTTTGTTTGAAAATTACCCAATAGGTTATTTTTCAGAATTATTTTCTATTCACCGAGAGGTTATTTTGCAAAATTATTTACTATGAGCCCCCGCGTACACCCTGCCCTATCGGTACCAATTTTATATTATTCCTTATTGTCTAAATCAAATTTATAGCCATGTTACCACAAAATAAAACTGGTTTTAGACCATAATGGCGGTCAATTTTGGTCGAAAGCTGGTCAAGAAAATATTTTTGAGAATTATTTTCTATGAGCCCCAACGTACACACCCTAATCTTTTGTGACTTCCTTTATAATACTTATGACATAAATAAAATTTAGAGTCATGTTCCAAAAAAAACTACTTTTGACCAAAATGGCGGTCATTTCTGATCGAAAAATAATCAGTTATGATTTTTTTAAACGCTCTTAAAACTTCAAAACTGGCACAGTGTCTTCACCTAAAAAATGGTACTTATACGATAAAAGCCGCCACCAAAATTGGAAGCCTTGGAAAAAATTATAGAGTACAAGAATACGTGGAAAATTAAATGAATGGATTTTTCCCACTAAACATAAATTTTATTTATGTTCTTCAGAAAAATTAAGTATTCGAAATTTATAGCAATGTTTTCACAAAAATTAGGCTGTTTATAACCAAAATTGCGGCCATTTTTAATCGAAAACGTGTCATAAACCCTTTTTCAAATAAAAAGAATTTTCTATCTTATAGAAAATAGCCCTTAGGTTGATGTTATAGAAAATAGCCCTTTGGTTGATGTTAAAGAAAATAGCCCTTAGGTTGAAGGTAAAGAATAAAAAGTCACTAAAACTTGAAAACCGGCACTGGGTTACTCGTTTTTTGTCCAAAAAGAATGGTAATTTGCGATAACGGCTCCTAAACAGTAGGAACCTCTTGCCATGCAGAAGAGGTAGGGATCATCGCGGCCTGAAAGATGAAGTTTATGAATAGGTCATATGGGGTATCATATAAGTGGATTTCCAACAGAATATGAATTACCTTATTTGGAAAATTTTAGGGATTCCAAATTTATAGCAAAATGAAACTGCCTAGAAAGAAAAATCGCCATATTCTCCATACGCCGTTCACGGCGCGTGCACATTGCACCGGCTATACATTTACCTTTTATATAATAAATATCTTTGTCCTGGAATTTTAATAAATAGCAAAAGTCATCAAATATGCTAAATAGAACCTACAATATCTAGTAAATGCCTATAAACAAACCGAAAGCGCGATTGAAACGTTAAAAGGGCTCCTGCAGATGGAGTACCTATCATATCTCATACCAATTTTCTATATTTAAGAAAATGTTCAAAACGTTTTAAACATGTTTGTTTCGCGGTCTATAAAAACGAGTTTAAGACAAAAAACATGTTTTAAAATATATTTTTAAATAAAAACATTTTTTCCAAAGCTATAAAAATATTATTAACCTCTCAAGCCGACTTCCAGTTAAGATCGATCTGACGATATTACTGTTACGCCGAAGAGATTGTACCAACTAAGCTCCGGAAGTCTCGTATATTGCTTCATTAAGTAGTGGCCAAGTTTTCACTAATTTGAGTAGTAAGTATAAAACTTAATTCTGGTCTGTTTTCTTTCACTGGGATCCTTGTGTTCCTTTCCACTACGGCAAATTAATTTTGGAATTGTAAAATGGCATTAAAAATGCGAATGTAAAATTCTAAATAAAATATGACATCGTTGTAAAGTTTTACATATAAATCAAAAATAGTGAAATTTCGGTTTAAAATCAGAGTTATATATTGGTTTAATATAACTGGGTTATGAAAGTTTATGAGCTTAGAGTTCCTTGTCGGGCACTTTCTATGAATTTAAGCGCACATTAATTTAATACCAAACGTTTCTTTACTCTCGTGCATATAATGTTTACGGGTTACACAGAGAAACTTGATTGGACAAAATAGGGCAGTATTATTGTTATTATGTAATAACTACTGTGTTTGTCTTATTTAGACCCTCTTTCATCAACTCAAAATTAACTTATTTTGTTAACAAACTCTACATGATATAACTGTTCTGTATTGTTGACAAACCCTAGATGATATAACTGTTCTGTACTGGATATTTACCAACAAAAATAATTCGAATTAAGAAGCAGATGTGAAGCTATCTAGCTTTGCTTTCCCCAATACTCGACCCAGCCTTTGACTAGTGTATTACAAACGGAAGGCAAAGTATAATTTAAAATTGGCGGCCCCTGGACGCAAAGTTATGATCTTCAAAATATTAAGTGACCAATCTCCTAACAAAGCTCTGTAAATATAGCGTATATTAATATATGTGCTGACCATTTTACGTTGTTGCTATAAATCAGGTGACTTTTAAGCATTTAGGAACACCTACAACCTTTATATTTCCCCTCCGTGCATGCTCCGAAAATTGTGAAATTTACGTATTTCAATTTTCCGGAAAAGATGCTATTTGATTAATAATTTAGCATTTTCTTTAGTGAAAAACGAAGTTGGATTCCTTTCAAAACTTATTGAAGTGGTGCCAAAACGTATCTCAACTTACATTTATTAAACTATATGCTAGTTCCATACAAGTAAGTTTAGTTCGAGAATAATGTACAGTAAGACGATACTTCGCAGCAGGAAATATAGACGTATTCATTGCTTTAGAAGTACATTGTCTCTTCGTTGATGAAACAGCGTGGTTATTTGACATATAACTAACTGTTATTGCGGTGATGAAATTGCGAATTGCGTTAAGCCAAACTTTCTCCCTAGGATTCTATCCTGGAGAAGATCAAGCCAGTTTTCATCACGACCAACTACTTTCCTCTTAGCGATGTATCAATGTTCCCAACGGTCTTTTTCCCTCCAGTTTTCCAACTAAGATAAAATATCTTCGTTTCCCCCTCATCGCCTGTCCATCTTTGTCGTCGCGATTTCATTATTCTTACAATATCTTATGAATCGTACAGTCCGTGGTGTTATTCAGTATTCTCCATTCTCCAGCCATCTCGCCCATTTCAGCCGTATATCTTTCTCAAAATCTTATTTTCGAACACGTGCAATTTATGTTCATGCCAGGGTCGTAGGGCCAACTTTCGTAACCGTAAAATATCACCGGCAGAATAACCGTTCTATACAATTTCAATTTCCTTGATATTTATCGCGAGGTTAGGAGTTTATGAACTGAATAGAAACATGCATTGCCCGATAATAAGTGACTTTATTTCTTCCATGACCTCGTTTTTGTTTGTTACTTATGATCCCATATTTATTTATTATTTTTACTCTATATTCTTGTTCTTTATTGTTATGTATCTTTTCCTTCACTCCCAGTGTTTCGCCTTGTTATCGTGAATTTCGTTTTCTCTACGTTTACCTGTGGACTAAATTCATCGAACGCTTTCTTAAGACTTTGTCGTGTTGCTTTGTAGTGCATGTATGTCGTCCCCTAAAAATTTAAATCATCCGCTTATATGAACGGTTGATCCAAGCCATCCAATGTTAGTTCCTTTTTGTCCTCTTTTATTTTTAGAATCGCATATTCTGACTCAAAGTTGAACAGTAGTAGTGAGAAGAGCCTTGTTTCAATCCGTTGCAAATCTTGTTATACCGAAGAAAATAATTATAATACGTTTAATTATGTTGCATTACACAACAGTGACATCGAACATTAGTTTCCAGTCAGATCATCACAAAAAGTAAAGAAAGTTCTGCCTTGCTGTAGGAAAATCGTCTAAATATTTATATTACCCTATACATTTCGTCTTACAAGGAATACTTCCCATCAGATGGAGTCTCATTTTGACGAACTTTTGTTTTCAGACCAGTACCTAGATGAACATGCAGATGCAATATTATAGCTGCAGCGGTAAAAAATGACGACGGGGTGAACCTAAAAGATAAACCATAGACAGCAATAAATTCAAAATGCAAGGTAAAGTGACGATAACCGCTTTTATTTTGCAAAGGGGCAAAGATATCGAAATCATATGGCTGTGAATGGATATTGGATGGAATGCCCTACCTGCGAGAGGGTACGATATCAGTGAGCTCCATCTTGAATCTTCTTCGACATTTGTAAGTGGGTCTTTCGAAAACCCTCCTTTTGCTGAAATGTTACAAGAAACCCATTACTGAAGTCAGTTTTGTTTTAAGTTTATTCGTGTATGCGATATATGTAAAATTGACGTGAAAAATGCTTGAAGAACATGGATTGAAACAATCAGTGTATGAATAAATGAAGAAAAGGATCAAAATAATTTCCTTTCGAAACAGGTAATGGAAGAAAAACAGAAAAATACACCACAAGAATATCAGTCTTGAGAGTTACGTTTATCATGGGGATCATTTGATTCCGTTGTCTTTGTAAGAAGCTGTTATGAAACCGTGTGCTATATCGAACTACGTTGTATTTCTTGCCAGAAACCCATAGCCATCTATAATTTTAACACCACTTTAAATGACATCATGGGAGGCTAATTATTATAATTACGGCCTGAATATTCGTAAGGCTTGCATGTAAGAAGTGGAATTCATTCAATTTATAAACCATTTTGGGAAGAATTTTATTTCCAGACTTTTAACCTGTACTTTTTGGACAACCATTATAATATTAATAATCGGAGAAAAAATATATTAGTTACCAATTTTATAGGGAATTTTTTCGTAATGAGAATCCAGTTTCATGTGTAACGCGTGCAACTTTGAAAAGAACAAATGCAACGAAAAAAACATTTTCGCTTCATTAAAAATTAGATCGTATCAAATATTCATGTTGTCTCCTTTGTTTATCGTAACTAGGTTAATTTTCAATCATAAAGCCGTATTGCTTGCTTTGTATGTAGATAAATATATATAAAAATAAGATTTATTTAGGAAAACAGTTTTAAGTTTAATAGAAAATTTTGTCGTTCCCGTAATTGGCCTACGATAACAAGGTTCTTTTATTGCGGATGGCTTGGTTTGCAACCTGATATGTTGTATTATTTTATTTTAACAACACCACGTTTCTTTTAATATTTGTTTGCTATTTCTTGGTAAGCAATAATGATTAATACACGTTGTTTCTCGTTTAAGATGATTTTTCAATATAATTGCACCAGGTATGTATAGTTTTTGCAAGACTGGATCATGCACTTTACCTTTGAATTTGCTATCACAACACTTCCAATAAGTCAAGGTGCCTTCTTTTAATAATATAAAACATTGTACTCGATTTCTAACACTGTAATCTCGATAATTTTAATGCTAATATGTTTTGAATAGAATAAATCAATTTTGTTATGGTATGTCAGAATAATTTAAAGTAGATGACGTATTTGTCGATTAAAGAATATCAGTTTTATTCCATCGTTTTGACAAGGAATTGTGTTTTATTTTCATGATATTTACAATTTGTTATATTGATGTGTATATATATTGTTTGCGTATATTTATTTTTACGAGTTGAGTATATGGACAACAAATGGCAGTCAAATAATGTAGCAGGAAATCAATTGCGCAAATAAGATGATATGCCAAAAGAAGTTTTTATATTGTTTTACATATATTATTAATGTATAAGAATGCAGTATTGTTTGGAAACATGTAAAAAGGAGGTTTCGTTGATGACTTTCATCGTTATTGTCAATAGTACAATGTATTTGCAATGCTTATAATGTCGACTAGGCGAGATATGGTCTCACCAACTCACATGGTAATTAGAAGTCTACATTCTCGGTTAGAACCAGAATTATTAGTGTTTTGAAAAACCTTCCTGTTACCAAATCCAGTGTGATCTTTTGGCTACAATCAGTTGTATAGGGGCTAGGCTTTTGTAGTAGATAGCCCCTGTTTCGATTACAGGCTAATAGAAAAAGTTCCCACATCCTGAAATCCTATCCAAACGGGGGCTCTAACTGAAAGTATATTGCCTTTGAATAGGCCGTTTCTCACCGCTAGCAGACATGTCAGACAAGCAGCGCCTAAGACGTCACCATCTTCCACCGACAGTTCCAGGTCCACCTACATATGTAGATCCTCATTATTCATCAGGTGCATATCAAAGCTGAAACGAAACATAGGCCAAAATCCTCAGACAACAATTCAGGACGAATCACATCAGCTTCAGCATCGCCAAAGAAGGCTCAGACAATCAGTGACTCAGACTCCGGTAATGAATTCATGGACATCATTAATCAAACTGATCCAGCAAACACTGAAATTTCCACGTCCTACCCATTTTTGCTAACTAGATATGATTTAAAATTTACGACTCCTAAGGTCCTACTAAATTAATTTCTAAAATATGTTCCGCGACAAACTATCTCAAGACTTATGCCAACCAGAAACAGCATCATAATGCAGTCTTCTGACATGGAACTTGCAACAAAAATTGGAAACAAAGACAGCTTTCAGAGTTTTGGACAGTCAGCAGAACTCACTCGCCTAGAGAACAAACCACTCAAACATACACCTCCCCCACGACGAACACCCACGCTGTTTGTTGTCATTCCTGGTGTGAATTCCACGATAACTGACGAGGAGGCACTTCAGATTACATAATCAGAGAACTCACAAATCAAGAAACGATCAACAACTTACTCACTACAGGCACCTACATATACAAAAGATAATATCGACTTGAACCATCTCACTCTACGCCTCCATTGCCTGTCCGTTGTGAATGTTTCCAGATCTACAATTCATGTCCTTCTTCTTCCTGTCCTAACAACCCAACCGGTTCCTACTACACTGGACCCCACAATACCATGGGCTGTAGTAACCTTCAGCAAGCTTCCAAATGTAACACCTATGGAGAAAAGAGCCCTACTTTAAGCTACAAATTTAAAGGACGCTCTGAACAAAATCCCGCTAACCCTGGACCTGTTGTACCTATCCGTCTTCCTGAAAACAAACCTCAGACTGCACTGCATCATTACTGAAATTACTATTATTGGAAATATTACATCATTGTCCCAACTCACCACAGTTGCCCGATTCCTCACTTTCATCACAGTTGCACTCCAAAATATCTATCCGTTTCAACTACTAGACGTACTACAACCCATTCAATTCGCTGCCCATACTGTTCTCCATACCAATCTCCTAGCCACCTACTCTGGCCCGTATGTTCATATCCCTACCAACCTACTGAAAACAGAAGTCTGAAATTAACACTGACCGCTCATCTTTCACCATATCAGTCATCCCCATTTTAACAGTTTTCATGAGTATACTACCAGCGCCTCACATCTCTAACATCTATTCCACAGTAGCCCTTGGGCTAGAAGATTATCATGCCTCTGTCCGTCCGTCTTCAATGTTTGTGATGCGGTAGTGCACATGACACCCATTTTTCATCACTAACTAAATTCCGTTACCTAATGATGAAAAGCTAAGCTTACAATGCCATAATATTTTGATTATAAAAATAAAGGATATAAAAATGTTGATCAGTCTCCCAGACCTTCTACCCTTCTTACAACTACTCCATTCACCTTATCCCTCTCGCCCAAAATCAACGACGTACCACTGTAACCGGTGCTCGTCCCCTAAGAGCTAACAAAAAATTAAATTTCCCCAACTGGGAATAGAATAAATATTTGTCGGCACATTTTACTTTTATTGATTACATGGTGGAAGAGGCACTGCTGAGGTGTAACACTTTAGGCACAGTGTCTTATTACCAAGTGTCGTCCGCTCGTGTGCAGCCCATACGGTCACAGGTTAAATAGACGCACTTTGGCATTTATCTCAAGTCGTCATTTATTGCTGGGAGGAATTTTCTTCAGAAGTTGTTTAACTTGATAAACAACTGCAGGTAGTCATACTTGATATTCAACTGGAGGTATTTATACTTGAATATCAAGAACGTAATGGGATGATTTTATTAGCCGGATAATTGAAGAGAGCTTAAATAAAACTCGTTTGAGAAGCTCTCCATTCATAAAATTCCTAGAACTTGTTCATTCCATTACAACTTCCATAAAAAATTGCTTAATGATTTATTTAAAATTTATCTTAGAAGCTTCATCGTATTTGCTTTCGCCAATATGTTTCTTTTTAAAAGTAATATCTTGGGGTGCAAAGACGCTCATAGAAATGTGGTTCCTTATTTTCTTAGGAGATTTTCGATAAATAGTATGCACAATATTTTTAGAGATATTAACATACTTATAAGATTATTCATACATAATATATAGAAATTATGCTCAATTTTACAGTTCCTAATAACAAATCACCTGTTTTACAGGGTTATACCGGATCATATAATACTGATGATAATGTATACCACAATATAGAGGACGAAAATCACAGTAAAACATCTTTCGATCAGCTTTCGAGTGAAGCACATTCATTCCCGTTGCTTTTGTGGGATAAAAGAAGTGCAGGAGAAGATTCTTCCTTATCCTACATGGAAGTTGAAAGTGATACGAGGCAAGAAAACACGGAAATTGAAAGACGTTTAGTGTTCTTTGCGGAATTTTCGGATAATTGTCGAGAATTTGAAGAGCCTAGTTTATCATCTTTTGTCGATAGAAAATCGGAAACTAAACCAGACAGAAATGTTTGTAAATTGTTACCAAGAACAGAGGATGGTTATTCTGAAAGTTGTGATACATTTATGAAATGTGAAAATATTGCAGTGGAAACTGTTTGTGAATCTCCTAATGCGTTTGAATCAAGTTGTCAATATGTTCCAAGAAACAAAGAAACTAAAAGGCAGGCAATAACTCATAAAACCCAGAAAGCATATAATTGTGGAACATGTGGTCATGAATTTACCTTAAGAAGTTCATTGCAAAGGCACATCAAAACCCATACAGGGGAGAAACCTTATAGATGTGAAATATGTGGATATAAAACAGCTCTCAGCAGCTCACTAAAAAGGCACAACAGAACCCATTCAGGGGAGAAGCATTTTCAATGTGAAATATGCGCTTATCAGTGTACCCAGAGCAATGCATTGAAAGAGCATACGAGGATTCACACAGGCGAAAAGCCTTTCAAATGTGAATTATGCGGATACAGATCTACTCAAAGAAGTTCAATGAAAGGGCACATGATGATACACACAGGGGAGAAGCGTTTTCAATGTGAAACTTGTGGATATCAATGTGCTCGAAGTAGTTCACTGAAAGACCACAAAATGACTCATACAAGCGAGAAACCTTTTGAATGTAAAATGTGCGATTATAAATGTACTTACAAGAGAAACATGAAAAGTCACATAAGGACTCACACAGGTGAGAAGCCTTTTAAGTGTGAAATATGTGAATATAAATGTACGCACAGTAGTGCATTCAAACAACATATAAAAAATCATGCACATAAAAATATAAATGTGCTAAAAACAATCAAGTGAAAATTCCAGCTTAAAATAAAGGACGTTTCTTAGTATGAAGTATGAGGATGGAAATTTACTGTGAAAGGAAATGTCGAACGGAGAGGAGCTGCGAACCATTTCGATTTAAAGCAGTCATTTAAAATATACATGGGCACGCATACAATCTACTATTATTAGTGAAAAAGTCAAATGTAAGATAAAGCAAGATACAAATAAAATAATCTGTTAAGAGAAATACATTTGATTCTTCATAATACGGCCATTTTCTCACCCGTTTAATTACACGGGGTCACCGTGGCTCAGGCGGTAGCGCGTCTGGCAATGAAAAGGGAGGCCCGGGGTTAATGCAGTGCACCCAGCTTGTCAAATTGAGTACCAGTGTGTCCTTGGTATTTCTGGTCACCTCGGAAGGTAAATGCGGTCAAGCGTGTGACTGACCACTATACCACACTTCGTACCATTCATCGAGAAAATGTTGAGGGCTTCCTCCCCATCCTCTATTCGCAGTGAGTGCGCGTCTCAGGCGATACCTTCACCATTTTTATTTTCACATTTTGTTGATGTAATTTATTGAACAAGGCATTCGATGCTGATACTGAGTATGAACGGTGATCAGCATATGAGAATAATTTAATACAAATATTTATTAGTGTCATTCTAAGAATGAACGACATTAACGTTCACATTTATTAGTAGAGTTTTGTAGCAATACTGCATCGTTTAGTTGTTTTAACTTGCTGTAACACATGGGCTAATACATTAATTATCATATTGGAATCGTTAAAAGCTTAAACGCAGTGTTGTAATCTACCAGGGTTGTTTTCCTTTAATTTAATGAATAACCTCTACAAGTAGGAAAGCTGTTAGGATATAGTTGTTATCGAATCCTAATATAATCTTTCCAGCTTCGAAACTGCTACTGCGCATACCTGCTTCTTCCTGATCTATTATGCATTACATGCTAAAACTCGAAGATAATTTTCGGTATGAATTTTAAGAATCTTTTGACTTGAATAAGAGACGAGACAAGGCATACAGTTTCAAAAAGGGAAAGATGCATAATAAACTATGTTTCCATCTAATATGTTAAATGTATATTTTCTATTGATAACTTTGACTAAAAACAGCATGTGGAAATGTGAACCTCATGTTACGTTTCATTGCTCGAATAAATGTGCAAAAATAGTGAACACGCATTCTTCATGCAATTTCATGTTCTTAGTGTTAAGTTTGATTTGCTACGTATAAGAACGTTTCAGATGAATTTCTGAAGCACGATATGTGGACAACGTAAACCTTCCATCCAGCGATGATTAGTATACCTGATTTTTAAAATACGGAGAAACGGGTTCAGTTTCTATGAAAATAAATAATGTCTTCACTCTGTGGAGAAACAAAGCCTAATTCAGTTACTTACTCTATAGCTTACGCAACTCGCAAGTTCATCGCCGCAGTAACAAACGTTCGCCATAGGAATCTATCCTGGGCAAGATCAAGCTAGTTTTCATCACTAAAACCTAATTTTCAAAGATCCCTTCTAACATTAGCATTCCAACGCTGTCTCGGTCTTCCCAATGGACTCTTTCCGTCCGGCTTTCTAACCAAGAAGGAATATGATCTTCGTTTTTCTCCCATCCGAGCTACATGGCCTGCCCGTCTTACTCTCCGCAATTTCATTATTTTTACAACATCGGGTGAGTCGTACAGTCAGTAGAGTTCTTTATTTTGCGCTCTTTTCAATCCTCCAGTCATCTCGTCCCGTTCTAGCCCATATGCCGTTCTCAAGACCTTATTTTGAAACACGTATTTTGCGTTCATTTGCCAGGGTCGTACTCGGACTTTAAAACCGTGAAGTATTACTATCAGAATAATCGTGCTGCAAATTTTTAATTTCAACGTTCTTGATATTAATCGCGACATTAGGAGTTTCTGGATGAGTACAAACCTGGGCTGCGCGGTATTAAGCGATTTTTTATTCCGATACCTCATTTTTGCTTGTTACTTATGCTCCTAAGTATTTAAATGTGCTTACTTTCTCTCGGTTCTCATTCTTAATTATTATGTAACCATTTCATTCGTTCCCAGTGTTTCGGTTTGTTATAGTGTATTTTGTTTTCTCTGTGTTTACCTGTAGACTCATCCCATCGCAAGTTTCTATTAAGACCTCGGTGTTACTTTGTAGTGCCTCTATATCTTCTCCTATTAAATCTACATCATTCGCGTACACGAACAGTTGAGTCAAGCCATTGAACGTTATTCCCTTTTTGTCCTCTTTTTATTTTTTAAAATCGTATATACTAAAGCAAAATCAAACAGTAGTGGTACACGGTATCACCCTGTTTCAATCTGTTGCGAATCTTGAAACTATCTGTCACATTATTACCTACCTACCTCTGTTTAAAAGATCAAGGAAAATTAAAGGACCATATGGTGATTGAGCATGAAAAGATATGGAGATCGCCAAAATGTAAGCTGCTAAGGACCACAGAGAGCGGAGCTAGGGAAGAGGAAACAAGGAATGGCGGCAAAATTAGAGAAAGGCAGGAATGACGGTGAAAGTGAATATCTTGCAAAGAGGGAAAAAAGTCAACCAAAAGGAACGTATCAACCATAACAAGGGCATCAAGGACTAGGAAATACAATAAACAGGGTTACCATCTAGAATGCAGTGTTGCCAGCTCTGCAAAAAGTTGAGATATCGGATATAGCACAAGATAGCAATTCAGGCACAAGAAAAAGGAATAATTAACACAAAAGACAATAGGGAAGCTGTGGAGACATGCATGAAAAGGGTGGACGATGGTTCTACGTAACTATCGCACGCACGTGAATACAAATAGAAAGAAAACATACAGAACAATATTCACCCGTTGTACTTAAGCTACAATTTACGTGAAGGTCACCAATGAATGCGTGGTCATCACACAAACATTTCTCGCAGTGAGCACAGCGGATCAAAGCAAACTGGTCACATGCGTCCCGGCAGTATTCCTCTGTAAGTCCTGTTTCCAAGCAATATTCAGAAATTGTTTGGAATTGCCCGGGATGTTCACTGGAGTAGCCACATTTGAAGAATGCAAAGTGGATCATCTTTTGGAACCGCATTGCGGAAAACTCGTAACGAACAAAGAACTGAAGGCGGAGAAAGGTCTAGCGTTGCCACACTTTAATGCTGGATGAGACCACCAATGTATCTGTGATGAACTTCACCACGTTTTTGAATGGACGAAAGATGAACACATCAGCAGGTTGTACATGGCCTGTAGGTTTCGCAGGAATCAGCCTCTTATAGAACTAAGCACCGGCAGGAACTGTCCTGGCAACAATGTCATTCCTACTGCTAATGTTGTATCATCACCGAAATCACTTTCAATCTCCTCATCATCTGTGCCATCGTCGTCTATCACTATCGTGGTAACCTCATCCACAGCTTCGTTACATAGCTGCGTTTTAATCTGTTATGCAACGAGACGTTCCTCCCGCGTTGGAGTTTCCTGAGAGATACTGAATACATCCGCTAACAACACAGCTTGTCACATTCTATACACATATGATGCGCCTATACATCGCACTCTCGTCCCCTACACAATACATAGAACCACTTCAATATCCCACCCTCACTTCGCACAATATCTGTTCTCTACCCTACGTTCAAATCCTTTCCTTCTCCTATACAAGTATGAAGCAAAGCAGGTCAATTGACCTGTTCTGGCTTATGTTTGCTAATATACCATTAACACAACTACTCGCAACTTGTTTACATAGCAGCTTCCACAGTACCACTGCACTGTCCAATGACACTACCTGACCTTCGTGGTCGAATGCTCACACAGAGAAACACCAGTATTTGCTAGCACATCTACCACCTCAAACACTGGTTCCGTCTCGGACCTTTACGTCCCATACTCTTTGCGATCTTTCTACGTGTGCACACCCTCTCTACTCGCGTTTCCTGTGGTCCATAGCATGGCACATTACGCCGCACCTCTTGTTAACTGTCGTACCACGTTACCTGGTCTTCCTTATATTGCAGCGGCAACTACGGGGTTCTTGTCTTACAGTCGTTTTGTTTTTGTTTCAGGAAAGGACACAGTGTGGAGTTTGGGTCTCCAACTCCGAGGTCACATCGACCCTTCAGGTGAGGCTAGGACAAGGGGGAGGAAGCGGTTCTGGCCCGCGCGACGGAACCATCCCGGCAATTGCCTGGTGGGACTGCGAAAAATCAGTGACAAGTTTTGTCTTCCCGCACGTAAGTTATTCACGCACGATAATCGTTCACTTTTTTCAGGCATGTCTCCACAGCTTCCCTATTGTCTTTTGTGTTAACTATTCCTTTTACTTGTGCCTGGATTCCTAACTAGTGCTATATCCGATATCTCAACTTTTTGCAGAGCTGGCAGCACTGCATTCAAGATGGCAACCCTGTTTATGGTCTTTCCTAGAACTTGATGCCCTTCTTATGGTTGGTATGTTCCTTTTGGTTAACTTTCCCTCTTTGCAAAATATTCATTTTCACCGTCATTCCTGTCTTCCTCTTCCCTAGCTCCGCTCTCTATGGTCCTTAGCAGCTTACGTTTTAGTGATCTGCATATTTTTTTATGCTCAATCAGATTCCGTACGTTTGTATCGGATTTGCGCGACAATCATGGTGCTTTCTTGTAAGAAAATAGATAATTTTGAAGTATTTCCGTACTGTTGATATATGGTATCCAAGCACTTGTTGATTGAACAGGTGATAGAAATTAGAAACGTTGGAATCGACTATGAAAAAATGTCTAGCTATTTGCAATAAATATTACTGAATACCGAATTTCCGTGACCGAAATGATTTTAGAGAATGATCATGGATTTACTGTAGAGTACGGTTACTGTGTAGTTTCTATTAAGTTGCATTATACATTCTTAGTTGAAATTCGTGCTCATCTGGGTAACGATCGTAATTATCGGCCATTGGCAAGTCTTTCCAGAATTATGATATTGTTGCAGTAAACGAAAGAATCGTATATATAGATCTCAAAATAATAAGAGCAAAGAATATCAGGAAGTACTTTCTGAGAGCGGTTCAAAGGTAACACTCAAATCACTTCATCCAACACCACATTGGTCCGAAAAGTATTATGCAGTCTATGCACTTAAAGATAGATTTTTGGTGTATTAAGGCTCTGTCGAATACAATTCTTTTGAGTAAAAATAAAAGCGGACGCAATGAAGCCATTGGCTTAAAGAAAAAAATGCAATCATACAGTTTCGTTCTGTTATTGACCATACAATGTAAAGTCTTAGAAACCATAAACATTGCTTCTAAATCGTTGCAAGCAGAAAACTTGGATATAGCAGCTGCTTATAATCTCAGGAAATACTGTGTTAGAAATCACCGACCTTATAGGATCATTTGATCGACTTCTTTAGCAAGCGTTGAACATATGTGGCAAGTGTGACATGATATGCAAGTTCCCCAACAAGCGAGCCAAGAATGTGATAAAACATTTTGACGAATTGTATGAAGATGAGAGGCTAACAGACGCAAAAGATTAGGGTGTCTGTTTTCTTCCCCATGATCGACAATCCCAGTTACACAATCGATGCAAAGGGATAAAGTCAGTCGTAGACACACAAAGAGTCATTCAACCTTCTTTTGTCTCGTGCCTCTGACGACGATCTCCGAAACGAAGCTATTACATTTTCGGAGACATTGTAACGACGTTTCATCACAGTTTCCGGCACAAATTTTATCAGTGTGAACTTCTTTCGAAGACCAGCTAAGGAAAATCACAGACGTAAAAGAGTTTGCTGATCTCTTACTGATAAAACACAGTACTTTAGCGTTTAGTTACCCTGATGTGTGTACTGCTTGTTTTATGTTCCTAACAATACCTGTAATTGCAAAGGCAGAGAAATCATTTTCCAAGCTAAAACTATTTCCGTACTTCGATGAGTAAAGAACGACTCTCTCGTTTGGCACTGCTTTCAATCGAAAATGAGGGGGCAACACAATTAAATTTTTCAAAAATAATTGGCTTTTGCTGACAAAAAGCAAGAAAAAAGTTGTTTAAATGAATTGAAAGGTCCTATTGTTTATTTAATGACAATAATTCTATTATATTATATCTATGTTTGCAGGTTGTATTTTGAGTTTCCAACTATTTGTTTCTACCATAATGTAGCCTAATGTTGCGCAATTTTTCATTATCATTTTGTTTTTGTTTTTTCATTCACCGTCTTTCTAGTCAATTATTGTTAAATGATATATATTATAGCTACAATACTTTCTTTTATTGATTTTTGTTATGGATGATAATACTTTATATATTGCACAGAATGAAAAATATTTGTAATTTTAAATTGATTCCGAATGTTTTATTTGTATCTTTAACATTGTGCACAAAGGGGAAAGTTTTTTTTTCAACGAAGGTGATTGTGTTGCTCATTGAAACTTCAAATAAAAACTGAAAACTTATACAAACTGTTATTTCATTCTGCTTAAAAGTTTAATCAATTTGGAAAACTTAAAAATTCTTATATTCAAATTATAGTATTTTATTTATTTATTTATATTAATTTCCCAGGACTAATGCCTGGTAAATATAGTATTATTTTCTTCCGCCTGGTTAAAAAATACAATTTAGAAAATAATGTAAAACTTAAAATAAAATACAATTAAGCTTATGAAATGCAATAGTATGGACCTCAAAAAGGCACTGCTCATGTACATCCTGTGTGTCTAAAATAAAAAACAGGGTAATTATATGAACTACATTTTCATGGTCCTGGGGGCGCTGGTAATCCTCTGAGCCGGGATACCGCTGGGCTTAGTTACACCCCTGCTAGTATGGCCCTCAAATACACTCCGTTAATAAAATTCTCTGCTGGATCATATGGTGAGTCCTAGACTATGTCGCCAATTGTCACATTGTTTTAAGCTAGTAATTTCACATGCTAATCCAACGATTTGTGACACTCATATACGACAGATCAAATGTGTACCAAGGGGTAAACGAAGCCTTACGTATACTGTCCAGTAGGGAAAATCACGCGAAGACATCATGTCCTTGTGCAGATGACGCAATGCACATCTATATAAGAATAGCATGTCTTCAATGTAACACCTTCAAATGGTGCCCGGAAACGCCTGCTCATGAGTGTCACAATCATTGAAGGTCGCCATGAAATTGTGTTAAATTCATGCTATTAATAAAATCTACCAGAAATGTTCATTTCCGATGTTATTCTCGACCATTTCCACCGCATTAAAATACATATTTGAAGAAACACAAAAATAGATTTTCAACAAGAGAAATAAAGTTAAATGAATTAGGTTCCACAATAAATGTACTATTGGAAACTTCTTAACTTTTACAGAACACATTTTAACTTAAGGAAGGAACACGTTTTTTGAATGTTTGTGTACTGGAAAACTACTCATATTTCAGTATACAACATATATATTTTATACTCAAGATTTGCAGCCCGATACATCGTGCTATAAACTTTCATCGGTATTGTCAAATATAATTATGGATGTATAATACGCTTGAGAGACTACATGACCGATTTCCTTATTTGGCAACACGAGTCACCGATAACAGAGTAAGTTTATTTCACACTTATGTCAAGCTTGCCATTGTAAGTGTACAAGCTTACATCAAACTTATTAATTGGCACTTCTGAAGCTTAATGTAAGCTTGCCATATCAAGTTGTCACAACAAGCGTGAAACAATCAAACAAAGCAAGCAGCTTCCTTAATCACTCATCCACCGAGCCAACTTGCTAACATTGCTTTGTAATCTTTACTTATACAACACGTTTAAGTCACAGTCTCGCCGACAAAACAAACTCCGAAAAGTATGTAAGTTAAATCGGGTTCTAAAACATGCTTGTGCAATAAATAAAAAAAAACGAACCTGACTTACCTAACCTAACCAATCAATAATTATTAATTTCAAATTTCCAAATGCGTATATAATAAAAAAGTTGTAAATATAACCACGCCAGGATTCCATCCCGGGACCTCCGGATCACCTTTCCAATACGTTAACCATTAGACCAAGCTACAACTTTGAAGTATAAGCTTGGCAGCATTGTTTATCTTTCAAGCAGTACTGGCTTCACCTGAGGACAGAACTACTGACGTAACTTAAGGAATGTGATTTGTCGGCGAGACTCTTTACTATGATTCCGTCGTCTGTACACTGGCGACACATATCAGCACAGCTGTCTACGTCTAGCTTGAATGAAACTCATATGAGCTTATTACAGTTAATTTCAAGCTTGTTTAATCACACTTAACTCCACACGTGAAGATCAACTGCAAAATCAAAGTTGTCATAAGGTTACATGCTATGTGGGATAAATTTCCACTGACTTCTTTTTGGGATTTTATTTCCATTTTAGTGCAGACGAATTGAACGCAATAAAAATATGAAATTTTATTCACGGAAAAACATTCTGGAAAGTTTACTTAGTCATAAAATTTTCGTCGTCTCTAAACGTACCATTTATTGCTAAAACTTCCACATGCTGTGCAGTATATGTATTCCAAACAGACTTACTCAATAACTCCTAGGCTTAACATGGTAAGGACGTATCATTGGCTTACAAGTGAAATACATCAAATAAAAATCGATTTCAAATTGATTTTATATCCGAGACTAAAGATGTGTTTTCTTTCGATCGGTGAAGGACAATAGCGTTTATCGTCAGTAAATGCGTGCTTATTAACTATTTCGGAAATATTTTAATTCACTATATTTTTATTTTTATCATTATTAGTTGTCATACCAATACATATAACTTTATGTAAATAATACTTGATAAATAAATAAAAATATATTCCTCACATTGCCTTTCCAGTATTGTTTCAGAGTTGAGAAATTGCAGTTTCGTTTTTCTTCCTTTTCTCAAAACTACATTTTTTATTTAATGTGTTTCACTTGTAAGCCGATGATATAATGCCTAAAAAATGCATAGCAATAAGCTTCGTATTAATAATATGCTGCTGTTTCATTGATCATTCACATTATTACACCAAAAATATTCCACCTTCCTGAGGTCTACATACCAAACACGATGACAATTAGCCAAGTACCTATAATAAAACGTCAGTAGCTAGAAACAGAACGTTTATTAAATCAAGACTTATGTAGCACAAAATACTAAACCCATGTCACGAGGTTTCCAAATGATATGACAGGAGATAGGGTGTGAGAACTAGGTAACCAACTTCAACACAAGAAACTGGTTCACATGGAATGTGCAGTGATATACGAAAAAAACTGAGAAACGACATGAGAGTTCACATTGTGTGAGAATGGTTCCCTTTGGAAAAAGTAAGACCCTGCCACTCAGAAGAGAGGACTGCCCTTATTGATGCAGCAGTTATTTAAGCTTGAGACAGGAACCAGAATAATAGCATATATTCCGCACAAGTATAATTCTGTGTGATTTGTAAGAAGCTAAACTTGAACTATTTCTGCCCTTAGAAAAGTCGGAGATGCTCTTGGGAAAACAACAAAAAAAAATCATCAATCCTACAAAGTTAACTTGTTTGAAAAACCGATGTTACAAGTTAATTCTGGATTGCAAAGTGGTTCAAAGTTCATGTTTGCTCACCACGAGAAAGTGTTTTTGTCCATGTTATAGTTGTTTAATGGGCGATTTATGCATTGTGGCGTGCGCGCTAGATTCCTATAATTTTGTTTTGGGTGTGCGATGATACAGATAAATGAGATTTTCTTACTGTTGCATGGAATTGGTTACATCTAATAAATCAAGCCATTGTGTTGTTGGCACATGAATACTGAATATTCTCTTCCGTCTGTGTGAGTTATCAAATGGTTATTCAGTTTAGTTCTTTCATATATATATTTTTATTCCTTTCTCGAAATCCAAAGTACCTGTATGATCATTTCACAATTGTCATTCAGCAGCACGTTTTATAGAAGAATCAATTTAGGACAATGTGCGCTGTAAAATCCTGGTTAAACATCCAACGCCACTTTCCAACTAAATGTGATTTTAATTAACTAAGAGCTATAAAATGTTCTTTTAGGGAATAACTCAGAGCAAATTACATGACGATTACGAACTCCCAAAATAAAATTATAGATCTGCATGATTTATCAATTAGCCTTTAAAACAGTATTACTCTAGATGGCTTATTTGAAACATTGGCATTACTAAGTTTTTAAACTTGAGTTCTCAAATGTGGATCAAAACGTTCCTTGTCCACAAAAATAAATTGAGATATTGGCATGATTTAGTTCATTTCACTATTTTCTAATACATTAGCAAGATTTAATGAATAAAGAACACCTGTAAAATCATTTAATTATCAAAAGAAATAAGTGTACAGAGACAGTAATTAACAGTAAAAATCGATTTTTTTTTACAAAAATGGAAAATTTTAGTAAATTAAAACGTTTAGTACTATTTTTAAGATATTCATGGTTGCAAATATTCCCTAACATTGAAAAATAAGAAGTGTATTACAGGTGCTTCTCCTAATTTCCCAACGTTTATGGCTTTTGGACAAGAGACGTTTTGATAATAAGCTCCACAAATAAACGTTTACATTATATTGTGGCTTAGATGATGTCACAATGGTATGGTTATATGTCTATGTGAGATATTCTGCCTTTTAAACAAAATCATAAAGGAATAACTTCCCACACTAAACAGATATAATTTTTAACTGTTTGTTTTGGTTACCTTCAGGCCAAATATTTTACTGAAGTCTTCACCATTTGTTCACTGGGTACCCGTACGGTCTAAGGTGTTAAGACCAACGACTCGAAGGTCCCGGGCTTGAGCCCGGCAGGGGCATCGGTGTTTGTGGATTTTTATCTAGGTGTAAAGGGTCGAATCATGACGGACCGAAGTCTAAAGTTACCAGACTGGCCCATATAAAATAAAAAGTACCAAAGATTTATCTTCATTATCTATAAATTTTAGCAATTGTGAGTTTTCAAATGTCTGTTTAAGGAACCTTTCTGACCATATGACTTACCACACTTACATGAAAACAATTTGAGGCCTGTGTGAGTTACCAAATGTCTACTTAAATCATCTTTTGCGCGAAATGACTTACCACACTCCTCGCATGCATACATTTTTAAATCTGTGTGAGTCACCAAATGCCTATTTAAGTAACGTTTCTGTCCAAATGTCTTACCACACTCTTTACATGCATGCAATTTTAGGTTTCTGTGCGTTTCTAAATGTCTAATTAAGTCACTTTTCCCGCCAAATGACCTTCCACACTCTTCGCATATTTGTAATTTCAAACCTGTGTGAGTTATCAAATGCCTGTTTAAGGAACTTTTCTGGCCAAATGCCATACCACACGCTTCACACGTATACAATTTAAGGCCTGTGTGAGATACCAAATGTTTAGCTAAATCATCTTTCGAGCGAAATGGTCTTTTACATTCTCCGCATGCATACAATTTTAAATCTGTATGAGTCATCAAATGTCTGCTTAAGTTATCTTTCTGACTAAATGATTTTCCACAAATTTCGCACGGATATAACTTTAAACCCGTGTGAGTTACCAAATGTCTGCTTAAGGAAATTTTCTGGCTAAATGACTTACCACACTCTTCACACGTATATGCAGATACCATATGTGTGCCTTCTTTGTGAGTTAGCAAATGCATGGTTAAATAACGTTTCTGTCCAAATGACTTAGCACACTCACCACATGAATGCAATTTTAGGTTTCTGTGAGTCTTTAAATGTCTAATTAAATCACTTTTCTGGCCAAACGACCTTCCACACTCTTCACATGAATAATTTTTTATACCTGTGTGAGTTAGTAACGTCTTATTTCGATAAAATGATGAAGCTCCAATCAGGTTCACAGTGTTCCTAGTGTAAAGAGAAATACGTGAAAAAAACATTAATGATAATTAAATAGAACACGCTAATACGAAAATATCTAGAGAATGCCTTTCGCTTGTAAGTCGACGATATGTTAACTGATAACAAAACGTAGAGGAATTACGTTCGTCAGTAAACTGAATAAATTTAACACTTAAACCAGTAAAAGTATAAAACCTTCAATCTAAATCAACTGCAGATATAAGAGATCATTAAAAGCACAAAGAAAGCTCATTTGTTTCTTTTTTTTTTCAAACACAGGACATGTCTTTGGTATGCATTTCAAAGACTGCTGGGGTGGTCTGAAATCAAACAGTTCAGAACTCTTTGTTCATTAATAAATAATATAAATTCTTCAACTGATATACTGATTTTATCTATTCCGACAATCACAGTTAAATACTATTTTGGCAAGTTCAAATACGTTTAATGTTTTTCATGTAGATGACTAAACTTACAGACCACACTTTAGAGGAAGAAATGTTTTAAGTTTAAATGTTCTATTACAAACATTTCACAGACATTACGCTTTTTGTAAATATTTGGAAACGCAAATTTTGGAATGCGCCGCAATAAATCAATTGATGGAAATAAAATAATATTCGCTTTGAACTGTTCACATACAAGATTTATAAATATTGAAAAATATATTTTTTTCGAAAGTTGTTAAGCGGCCTATTCAGCGCCATGTAGCATGCAATAACTCTGAGACCTTATATATATGGGAGAAATTTTAAATATCGATTTACATGATGTACATTAAGTCAATCATAATCTGACTGCACTCTTTAGCAGCTACTAGAAAGTTTAAGTCCAGAAATTCAGCTATGTGGAAACCTCGCAACAGCATGAGTTACAACTGCGCGGGTTTTAATACGATGAGTTTATTAGTGCGGTTTTAGAGTACTAATCTTTGTGAAGAAAATAATGTTCGTATATATAGTCGTGATGTAGTGAAACACATTTGAATAAAAATAATTAGAACTATTCTTTTGTTACTATTGACCATAAAATAAATTATAATACAGCGACGTTGATACGTCCGTAATCATTAGCGATGAAGTTTTGCTTATTCTCACTTGGGACGTTAAATACTGTTTTTGAAATTTAACAAAATATACATGTTTTTCATATGTACAGAAGCTAGTAGTCAATAGATTAGCTCATAGATGCACGATAACCGTAACTGAAACAAAAATAAGTTTTATATAATTTTTCCTTTGCTTTTATTTTAGTAAGAGTTAAGCCTGTCTACCTGTTGTCTCTCGTAGCCATGCGCGCTGCGTTACGATTGTTCTCTTTTCGTCCGTAAAGCTAGCGACGCGTGTTCGAACCCCGAAGTGTGGTATTCTTTTCTCACAAAGTTCCGTCATCTATGTTCGTATTGTATTCACGTATTGATTTGATTCCTGTCGAAGCAAAGAAATCTGAAAACGACTACCATTCCTTTAATAAAGGTTAACCATTTCAAAGTTTAATCTAATAATTATATCAATAGTTCTAATAGTCATATCAAAATGTTTAGAAAGGGGCAGATTAATCGATGTTATATTCGCTGACGTTAAACTTAAGGTCAGTGACTCTCTACTGCTTTACTGTAATTTAACAGCTTGTATGAATTCTTTAAATGCAGAAGAATAACCAAGTGAAAAGGGCCTGCCAATTTGAAACGCCAAATTAAAAACGGCTGGATAAATCGAGATCGCTGAACCTAAATTTGAAATCAGTTTTCGTTTAGGTACTGGCCTCCATTACAGATGGAGGAATCAAAACTAAGAGGTCCCATATTTTAACATAGCTAACAGGCAGAACGTACCAGATGGACTTGAGAAATTAACGGAGCTTTGTTGTTCTCGCTCCATCTAAATCCACATTGTTCTCAGCTAAGAAATATCACTGTTACTTGATTTTTAGGAAATTGTACTATTTTAGAATTCTATTGCTTAAACTTTTATCAGGCCGCGTTGAACGAACAAAGAAACAATTCCTTAGTAGCAGAATAATGATTCCAAAATGCATGCTATGCTAGCTACATTCCTAGTACTTTCCAAGGTAAGTTGGACATACATAAACAAGGTTGATGTGTATTCTTTGCCCCAAATGAATTTAATCAAATGAATAAAATGTTTTACGATTTGGAAAGAAAATTATATTGGCGTAGGTGGAAGGAAAGCGAACCTGATTATCAGTGTAGAAAGTGCACCTAGCTAAAAAAAAAGCTAATAACCACGCCAGCAATCTATTGTTATCTAACGATCCAGCACATAAGATTATTCTTACTGCTTGTTTGCTTACACACTCATTTCGCATATTTGTGTTTTCGCCTTTTTATAAATATGAATCTATACTATCCTATTATGAGTGATTAACATATTTACCTAGTTGAAATTAACAGAAAAAAATTACATCTATTTACAAAGTAATTCTGCAAACACTGATTTCACGTAGCTGCTAAAAGAGCTTGAAAATGAGGGATAAAAATGTCATGTTTGTGTGTGTTTATTGTGTAATATTTAAGGTTTTCGCCTCCCAATATTAGAACCACAGCACGAGATTTTCGAAACAGCCAATATTTCAATATAGGTTCTGACCCCTACATTCAATGTCCAGGAAGATGATATAGTCACGGAAAAAAAGTATTACGGGAACAAGCATTTAGTTTCTTTTTTATTTAATTCAGATAGGCATCCATAGCTTGAACCTGTCACATGAACCTCAAATCTATTAACTACAAATGAATAAATTCACCAAAGTTCTATCTATATAATATTCAACTGCTTTTTCGGAATAAAAAAAAAGTTTTTTTGGTGCGTATCACTTGACAGAGCCAAACTTAATATTACGCATTACTAGGCTCGCGTAGGTATTTCATAACCCTCAAGCAAATTCGCAAGATCCTTGCGTTGCAGACGTTACTCGAACGCTGACAAAAAATAACCGTTTACAAGCTCTGTGTTACGAAAGTAGGTCAGCAGTGTGGCAAATCGGTAAAAGTCTGTACCACTCAAATAACCTACCTGGGAGGTAAAATTGACCCCCACACGTCTGGTCAACTGTTAAGATGTGATGAAATACATCAAGATATAAAGAATGTAAAAAAAGAGAAGACGTTTATGGAGTTGAGAAAGTAAACACGATATTTAAATTAAGCGATTGAGAAAGATTCCTCACTTCAGGAGCAATACACAAACTTTAGTTCAAGACAAAGAGTAAGCTCCAAGAAAACCTGGCAAAATAATTTAGTATTATCTCATGTTAAGATCATACTAATCTTACAAATGTTAAATTGGATTTATTATCAAATTCAATGAATAAAATTCTGTACCTTACTATATATATATATATATATATATATATATATCGCACAATATATTGTTGATAGAAACATGTCACTTTCAGGTGACTTCCACAAAGTACGGCATTGTACACAGCCAGACAGTCAACAATGCTGACAACTAGGAAGAGCATTCTTAAGAATCCTGGGTTTACAATAAATAGCGGCGGAGTAAACAACATGAGCATCAATAGACACGAGTTGACAGGCTCAGAAAGAGGCAACCGACAACAAGTCTTCATTCTAGTCATCAATCTGCCTGCCAACTCGGCCTGTCGCCGGTCCATGCCAGGGCCTGGCCATACCACCGCAAAGCCAGTCATTAGGTTAATGCAAAACCTTTTTCATACCGCGACTCCCTTTCATCATGCTTTCTACCTGGTGACCCCCTTTCACCATGCTTTCTAGCCGGGGACCCACAATTTATTTTATTTCGTGTAATATTTGCTTTTCATTTCAAAACATAAGTTTATTTCCTGTATTTATAATCAATATCCTATTTATATTATCCAAAACTATTCAGCAAACAACATTATCTTTAGTAATTATTAAAAACGACAAGCAAAATAAAATACTTTCTTTGAAATTTATTAGTTTAAACCTAAGAATCACTAGTTAAATTACTTTTTCACTTCCCCAGCGACTCACTTGTACACATCCCGCGCCCCCCAGGTTGAGAAGCCTGGTGGTAATGAATTGGGCGTCACTCCTGGTGGTAATGAATTGGGCGTCACTTTTAGAAGCACAATCAGCCAGCTGTGCTTGGATTCATCATCTCGTCATCGCTTTAGAGTAACCCAGGGTTCTAACCCCGGTGACGTCGGTCACCTTGGATTCTTGGTAACTGAGATCTATAGTTCGTTTGTTTGCGTATTTTAGAGATGATGAGATCTCGTTGCCCGAATATCTTGGATAACTGTATGGGTCAATAAAATCCCCACTTGGTTTTGGATCACTCCATATCATTTGTGTATTCCTAGCGTCTATCCGATACCTATGTCTACCATTAGCTACGAAGTAAAACCCCAAGGTACTTTTCAAACATTTGCCGTCTTTAAATAATGTTTTCTCAGTCACATCAGGAAAATGCAAGGAAGGTAGTACCCCCAGTTTCAAGGTATGAGATCCTAAACTCATCAATATAAATTCATATATTTTCAGAGCTACAGTTCTGAACTGAAAACTAGGTTGCTATGATTAAATTACTGAAATTTCATGCAAAGAGGAAATAATTATTATACCTTATTGCTTGCGAATGCTGGTCATTTCCTTCACTTCCTGTGTTCACCGAATTGTCCTTTGTTTGGAAGGAACCAATCCCAGGGAGAGAAAGACACTTTAAAACAACAGCTGGATTCAAGTCGTGTGAAGTAGAAGCTATTGAGCTAGTCTGATCCTCAACTTCTGGGGACCTGGAACCAGAACGGATGTAGCTGGGTATTGACAATTTCTGATCCGGCATAAAGTCATTTCCAGCACTTGAAGTATTTATTTCTGGATATAAAGTAGTTTCCAAACATGTTGAAAGATTAGTTTTAAGCTCGGCTACAGACTCGAGATTTAAACTGGAAAGTAAATTTAACGATGCATTATTTTCTTCACCTATTTTCTCACTCTTTAAATAAACCGACGCAATCTCATGTTCTGGCTTCACGCCAAGATTTTCATTACCATCTTCCTCTGTATCATGGACCATGCCAATATTATGATCATCGACATGAAAGTCCTCAATTTCCAAAAGTTCCATTTCCGACTCCTCTTTAACCAATACGCTTATCAACATTTCTTTTGTCTGATCTACTTCTAAAGAATGGCTCATATTAGCAGAAATAAATAAAGGAGATCAAACTATAGCGCTTTCCTGATGTGTAATGGAAATCTCCTTCATTGTTATAATGTTCTCAGTCATCTCAACGTTGCCTATCTGCAGAGTTCCATAAAATACTTAGACTTTTGAACTCCCTCTTGAAATACATCTCTATCTTTTCATTGTTGAAAACGATGAAACCTCCTGAAATGAAACGAACTATTAGCTGCTAGTTATCAAGAGCATAATTGTTTGGTAAACAGAATAAAACTCTACACAGAATAAAAATGTATTTAAATGATGTTTCAATTACGAATTATTAAATAAGGCATAATCTTGCCACTTGTCATGTAAGATATCGTAAGTTCCATATCTAACAATAATAATATCATCATAATATATCGATTAACAGAAGTTAATAAAAAATTTCAAGTTATAGAAATATGCCTAGTGCGTATCTTACTCAGACTCAACTGCATTAACATACAACAAAAAATATTTCATTCAAATATTGTTTTGTAGATATGCGTAAAAGAAAACAGAAATGCATCAATCAATATTTATACTCGAGTCGATGATAACTGGTACTAAAGCTAGTAAATACCACAGAAGTGAATTAAACCATTTCCACACACAATTGTATTCAATTCATTATTATTCTTTCCAACACGACTATTCTTTGGAGAAAATTATAAAACAATGTTATCAAAGCCAAAACGAGGATAACGCCTTTACTTAAAGTGAACGTGTCCTAACTCAAACAATGGTTATGATTGCAGTGTTAAACTCAACGTTTCTTACGTTACTTTCCCTCGTAACGTAAGTAATTAGAAACACAAAAAGAATTAGTTCTCATTTCAGGACGACATGCTCATGCCATGTAAGACACTCTAGGCAGCTACAAACTCACGTAACTTGGTAACTTGCGGTTATTGATTATAAAGATATATCTCTCATCAGCATCATTATAACCCTCAAATATCAAAACATTGCAAAAATACATATTGTGTATTTCTGTAGCTTTTAGGGGGATTTATATCAAATCCGCTTTAATAATTCTTTACATTCTGTCATGTCTTGACAAGGTCTTTACTTCGATGCAGTTTTAACGAGTTATCCGTTATCCAAGAAGTAATGTATGTGTGATGTGAAATAGACATCACGTGCCATTGATGCGTCACATAACTAACTTGCATCTGTAGCAGTGTGTAGAACAAGGTTCATTCCACGTTTTAGAAGTGTAGCTTGTGTTTTATCGTGGCAATGTCGGAGGACTCCTTACGGCATGTCATGCTGTATGAATATCACCAGACACATACAGCAAGCGCAGCAGCACGAAACATCAATGCTGTATATGGTCAAGGTGCTGTGGATGTGCGAAAGTGTCAAAGATGGTTCCAGAGGTTTCGGTCAGGGAACACGAGCCTCACCGATAAGCCACGAGAAGGGAGACCTGTGCAGCTGGACAACGATGCCCTGCGAGCAGCGGTGGAGGAAAATCCCATGCAGACTGTTGAAGAACTGGTCAACGAATACCATGTCACCCATTTGACCATTCATCGTGATCTGCATGACCTTGAATACGTGTCGAAAGCAGGAAAATCGGTACTCTATGCATTAACGCCTCAACAGAAGCAGCAGCTATTTGACATCTGCAATGCCCTGCTCACCCGTCAGAGACGTGAGCCATTGCTGCAGATAATTGTGACAGTGAATGAAAAGTGAGTCCTCTACCATACCTTTAAACGCAAACGGCGGTGGGTACCTAAAAGATAGGTACAGGAACTGCACCAAAACAGGATCTCAACCCCTGCAAATTGATGTTGAGAGTTTGCTGGGTAACCCATTTTAAGCTCTTGCCACGTAGCCAGACCACCAGTGCAGATGTCTACTGTCAGTAGCTTGAACGCCTGTGGACTGCATTGTTGGAGAAACGTCCTGCTCTGGTTAATCGCAAGGATGTACTCATCCACGGTGATAAAGCTCGCCCACATACACCTGTTTCAGATCGAGAAATGTGCCTACGAAAAACTACCCCACCCGGAGATTTCACCAGATCTTTTACCAAGAAATACGTTCTTTTTCGCAGCCTGAAAAACCACCTTCCGGTAAAACATTGTAGAATGAAAATGCCATGCCACGAACAGATACCCAGTACTTTGCCTCCAAAATCGGTTACTTATTTCAGCGGGGGATTAAACAACTGGTTGAGAGGTGTCAGAGTGTTGTGGAGTCAATGGGGAATATTTTGCTAACGGTACTGTTCCATGCAAGTTATCGTTCTTTAGTTCGCGGTGCATAAATACATTGCTTATGGGTTAACTGGTACATGCATAGGAAGACCATAAGAACAGTAATATGACAACCAAAGCGCATACAGAACAGTTTGCAGTTGTATTGTTATTAAAACTCCTTCCCTCACCAAGCATCCACCTTCCTCGACAAATACACCTTCGCTCTGAAAGAGCGAAGAGATGAAACTGTATCGTAATGTAGCAAAAATATACAAAGTAGTTTTTTTCTCTGCTCTTAACTTAGATTCATATTAAATGTATTATCCACTATACAAATAGATTTAAGATCTCTTTAGATTCCATCCGCGTACGGGCATATAAAATTTGGCCTATTAACAACAAGTAAGAAATATGTTTGTGTCATACAGGAACTGTTCGAAAGCTTTATTAGAAAACTATCAGCCAAATATTTTAGCAATGGATATGTAAAGGTTATCTCTATTCACTCAAACTTTCTGGCACCCTAAGAAGGCACATATGAATTGTGTGAAAGCTGTGCAATTCCCTTCATTAAACATTTAGGACTACTGCTACTAGATTAAAAACACTAAATATTGTTTTTTTCTTAGCCATACTACGTATTTTAAATGTTTTCACTTACAATACGAAAGGACAAATGAAAGCGTATTAAGCGTTCCTCCACCTAAGTTCTTGTCCTACTTTATTTGCCTTCAGCGTACTCTCGCTTTCAATATTACAAACTAATAAATATTTTTTAAGTAGCTACTGAATATATTAAGGATTAATTTTGATTTCTATATATTTCAATGCTTATCTTTTATGTGAACGAGCCAAAGCAAAAAATGTTTTCAAAAATTCAGAAAATGGGTGATGGCCATTTTCAGATACTGTGCAATCTTAATTACTTCCATATGAATTACATTTAAAAAATAACATCCTTAGGCAAATTTAGCTCAGGCCGCTGAATTACTGCATTGTAAAGATTGAAACTGCATTAATGTGGACGCAAAATAAAAATACTTTGAATAATATTTTCTAACTCACTGCATAAACGAGAAAAAAATCACAATCCTATCTACAATTCCTAATTTCTTAACTTCCATCTAACATTCAAAGACCATACATTATTACGCTATCCGTTTCGAATTGTACTTATAAAAGCCCTCCTAAATCAGCGTGCGGCCAGAATTTAGTTGGAAAAGCGTTGGCTTAAAACTCGGAAGGTCTTCGGAATGATTCAAGTGGCTGCGTATCCTGATGGAGATTTCCTCAGTCACACTAGACAAATACCGGTATATTACCAACATTAGACCCTAACTGACTACCTCCAACACGCTCTCCCCTAGCCTATCCTGCCCTGAGACTTAGATGCGTCAAGGCCATAAATATGTTCAATCAATCAAGCTGTTAAATCCGTTTTTTCTTGTACATAGCATATAAAGCAGTTTTTATTATTTCAATGTGTCTGGAAAACTATTAGTAATAAATATACTTTGTTCAGAAAAAGAGTGCCAGAATAAGAAAATCACGTTTTACAGCAGAAACGTTTAGTTTCGCTTATAATATATTCAAAGCGCCACAAATAATTCGTGGAACGCCACAGCGGTACTAGAAACACACGTGCGACGTTCTTATAATATATGATATTGGATGTGTATTGCTGCACTTACATAAAAGCTAAATCTGGTATTATGACTACTGGCGGGTAAAGACACGGGTGTTTAGTTTTAGGACAAAACGAAAGAACTGGTTTAAGCCCAGTGTCGTCTTTTTTATTTTTTATTTTTAAATTTGCAAGCGCCTACATTTAACCTTGTTGTCTCCATTAAAACAAACATTGATACTTGTTTCATTCAACTGTAAATAAAGTTAAAATGAACAGACTTAAGCTTCAAGTGTAAAGCCATATACGCCCGTTCGGCTTATGTGTTTTTCTGCAGACAAATTTTAAGTCAGGAACTACTAGAGCTAGGGAGTTTGCTGAGGTGTCGTTATGAAGGTCGCGGTAAAACATGGGAGAGTTGTTTCCTGAGATGGAGAGCAATTCATATCTTTGGAAACACTGGGGCTAGGAAAGTAGTTGGATGTCGTTGGAAAGGTCTCGGCAAGAAGAGTTGAAACCAGTATCATTCGTCCAGATCGCAAAGGCGTGTCACGAGCTTCCGGAAGGGGATTTCAAATTTGGAACTAGTAGGGCTGAGTAGGTGATTGAAGTGGCGTTGGGAAGATCTGAGCAAGACAAGTTAAACCTCGTATCATTTATCTAGACTGCAGAAACGGCCAGATACAGAGGTAATTCTAAACTGCGGGACTACTGGGGATAGGAAAGCGGTTGAAGTATCGCTAGATAGGTCTCGAAGAGATAAATCAAACCTGTATAAATCAGCCATTCCAGAAAATTTGAAACCAATCAGTCAAAAATTGGAAACTATTTACAAGTGAAACCATTTCTTTGGTTGTACAGAAAAATATGTAAATTTTACTGATCCAGCAAAATAAACCTGTCGTAGTAGGAAATAGTAGTTTTACGAGTGACTGAAATAGGAGTTTGAGTACTGGTGCTGGGTTGGCACTTGCAGAGCAGTTTCTCGTAGGTTGTCATAAGGTTAAAATTAGCAGTTATGTAACGTACTGCATCTATAAATATGTGTACATTATTTAACTTGTGTTTGAGTATTACTGTATTGCAGAATTTAAGTTGCAGTGGCTTCTGTGTTAACTGAAAACGTAGGGACTGTGGTGTTACGTCCGTTACCAAAATAATAAAAAAAAAATACATAAAATTTTAACAGAGATTCAGAGAAAATTTTCAATTTCAGATTCAATGTTAGTTTTCGTGGAGTTTCCTTTGCAGAAATTTAGAAGCCTGTAAATTGCTTTAATTTGGTGTTTTAAGGATAAAGGATGTAACACGTTTTAAGCTACCTGCTTGAAGAAAGTGTTTCATCTACGCTAATTACAGTTTATTTGTATCTTTACAGACAATGAGTACACCGAAACGGATCCTAATGGCAAAATCGAGGGAAAGAAAGAAAAATAATCCAGAAGAATAGGAAGAATATCTTAAAAGAGATAGGCATAGAAAAAGATAAGCTCGACGTACAGAGAAAGTAATACTACACTGTGATAAAAATAAATTAGATGCCAAAAGACAGCAAGGTAGAGAGAGGCAGCGATTGTGTAGGTTAAAGAAGAAAACGAGAGAAGTAGGAACACCAATAAAGAGGAACATATAATACTCCTCAAGCTTTCGGAAAAGCCGTGAAGAAAACTACAGAGTGTTTACCTAAAAGCCCAAGCAAGCGAAAGGATGTTGTGCAAGAGATACTGCGGCGTACGCTACAGTGATGTCTGCAAGCATTTATCCGGTGCGTCGGTAACGAAAATTATTAAAACAAATAAAGAAAGAGACACTAAAGTAATTGCATTTTACTGCGAAGATGACATCAGTCGCCAAGCCCCCAGCAAGAGAGAAGTACGATCTTTCAAAAACAAAGTGACCGGGAAACGAGAGAAAATTTCAGTTCGTTACATGATAATGACTATAGGAGAAGCTTACAGTCTATTTAGAGAGAAACATCCAACAGTTAAAGTATCAAAAACAAAGTTTTATTTACTCAGACCTCAGCATGTTCTTGTGATGAGCAAGATTCCTCACAACGTTTGTGTCTGCAAAGTACATTTGAATTTCTCGTTTTTGGTTGAAGGCATATCAACGTGTTTTTCTTCTTTCCCTTCCAGTCACAAACAACTAATGTTTGACATGTGTTGTGATGTAAAAAACGAAAATTGCATGTACAATGAATGTGAAAGTTGTGAATATGGTGTGAAAAATCTGCTCTCTGAAGATGCTAACTTGGATAAGAAAGTTAAAATAAAATTCGAAACTGGGACCTTCGAGTCGTTGCCGTTGCCCTAACGACTTAGACCCGCACGGCTAGCCGGTCTGCAACCACGACTCGTGTTTCTAGAATACCCAGTTCCTTCAAAGCCATCTAAGGTGACATTCTTATAATTTTTCTTTATTCAAAAGTACTCAAAAAGTATTCACAATGCATTATGTTTAATTATGAAAATTATTTTTTGAACTATGAAGTAATAACGTACAAAATAAGTTATTAGTAACTTTCATATATTTCCACTACATCACCCTGAAACTGTTCAGAGCTCGAACGGGTTTACCATGCCTACTCTTGGATTTTCGTAAAATATATATCTGAAAGTTTACGAATAGCGATGTTATTAAGATGGAGCAAGAAACGTAAGTTTTCCGCTACATTCCATCGCAACGCAATGCAATAAATGACTGGCTAAAAAAGCTGGAATCGATTAAATACGGATTTATGGAACACAGTTTTATTTCTACTAGTCCCAATAGAGATTTTATTAATCCAAAATGTATATTTGTACCAAAAATTAATATCTGGTGTAGTAAAAAGTAATCCATTATTTTGCCAATAGATGGCTTCAGTGATCTGTACTTCGCGTTGTATAAGTCCGATCGGGTTCAACGAGATGGCGTTCAAACGATGAGATTGCGTACTACAAACACTGTTCAGATAGTTGTGATGAGTTGACTCAGTGTTGTGTGAGCGCGCGTCAAAATGGACACTAGCAAAGAGAAAATACGCTATATTTTACAGTTTTTCTTCGATAAAGGCGAAAACGCAAGCCAGGCGGCTGCAAATGTGAATAGTGTTTATGGTTCTGATACTGTAACAGCCAATCACGCGCAATTTTGGTTTCGTCGATTCCGTGCCGGTAATTTTGACGTCAAAGATGTGCCACGCACTGGAAGGCCAAGTGTCGAAAATGTCGATAAAATCATGGACATTGTCGCGTCCGACCGTCATGTAAGCACTGTTTCGATTGCCCAAGAGCTAACCATTGCACAAAAAACCGTGTGGAACCATTTGCATAAGGCTGGATACACAAAGAAGCTTGATGTATGGGTTCCACACGAGTTAACGCAAAAAAAACCTCATCGACCGAATTTCCATCTGCGAATCGCTGCTGAATCGCAACAAAAGCGACCCATTTCTGAAGCGGTTGGTGACTGGTGATAAAAAGTGGATCACTTACGACAACGTCACGCGAAAACGGTCGTGGTCGAAGCGCGGTGCGCCGGCGCAAACGGTGCCCAAGCCAGGATTGACGGCCAGGAAGGTTTTGCTGTGTGTTTGGTGGGATTGGCAGGGAATTATCTACTATGAGCTGCTCCCCTACGGCCAAACCCTTAACTCGGAACTATACTGTCAACAATTGGACCGTCTGAAGGCAGCAATCGCCCAGAAGCGCCCAGCTTTGGCCGATAGGAGAGGCAATGTGTTCCACCAGGACAACGCCAGGCCACACACATCGATAGTGACTCGCCAGCAGCTCCGGGAGCTTGGTTGGGAGGTTCTTATGCATCCACCTTATAGTCCGGACCTGGCACCGAGTGATTACCATCTGTTCTTGTCCATGGCGAACACGTTTGCTGGTGCAAAATTCGCTTCAAGAGAGGCTTGTGAAAATTGACTGTCTCAATTTTTTGCCAATAGGGACAAGGGCTTCTATGAGAGAGGCATCATGATATTACCTTCCAAATGGCAACACGTTATCGAATAAAACGGCGCATATGGGACCTAAACTGGATCATTCTAACTATGGTAAGTCAAGCCTTCAATGTCATGCAAAAATAATGGATTACTTTTTACTACACCAGATATTTTATCTGTTTATAATGATCAAATAATGTTACTGCCTCAAAATGGCAAAAAGAAATGTTCTTTTCCAAAGTAGCTCGAAAAATATTTTTTTTTTTTTTTTGGCTTCTTTATTCTAGCGTTTAATTTTTCCGGGTTTTTTACTTCACTAGTTCTGAGCCTAAAGAAAACAGACTAGTAATAGTAGCAATAGAAAAGTATGAATTAAAGGTTCGTAATATATTGTTTCAGATTTGCTGTCTTGTATTTAATATGTGCTAGCTCAATAGTTCCAAGAAATTAATTCACCGCTAATTAATCTCCAAAAGTACGTACAAATCTTTGGCAAAAGAAAACTTATATGCCCTTGTACATTAACCTGGATGAACGCTCTTCCGGTTTTAATTCATGTTAGTGGATTCCGTTTCATTAAGAACTACGGAAACCAACAATTTTCAATGAACACTCTGAACTTCACGAAATAATTACATCTTTGTATGTTTCTTTTTTATATTAAATAAGCAGAATGTACATTCGAATCTTACGCAGTTCTCGTAAATTACTATTATGCCATTATAAAATATATATTTCTGCGAATATTTCTGTCAAGAGTTATTTCAATATCCTTCAGCCTTCAAAGCATCAATTAAAGAACCTATTGATAAAAATAGTATTTCTAAAATTTTGGTAATTTACTTACTTGTCTAACAAGTTGTCATTCCAGATTGAAAGATCAACAAGTGAAACAAGATTGAAGGTGGTGGCAAACAGATTGAAGACGATAAAGCTATTTGTTTCTCGACTTGACCCGGGTGTTAGTACAGTTTCGTTCATTCATTCAAGGTCATCAGCCGACCCTGATTTTGGGAATTTCTGTTAGTGCAGTTGAACTAAGGGACTATGTATGTATAAGTCGTTCCACATGGGATTGCCGCTGTTTACGTGGTGGCGCTGATGTAGTCAACAGTGACTCAGTCGCCGACTGTGTGAGAGACGACAGTGTTGCAACGTACAATATTCTAAGTTCGCTTAGTAATCGGAAGGTCCTGGGCAGTGTTCGATTTGTTTTAAATCACGAAGGGTTGGGGGATGTCCTAAAACTAGTGGGTGATTGTACGTTTCAACATTCTGCATTTTTGGGTAGAAATAGATTTTATCCCGGGTTGGAATGATATTCAGAATCAACAACCGGAGATTATATCCTCACGAACCAGGGAACATCCCCGGCACCCCTCCCCCCCGGTCCGACAAATGAAACACTGGTCCTGAGAACGATCCCAGGGGCCTTCAACAATACTGACAGCTTTTCCAGGGTTTTTCCTCAGTCACATCAAGCAGATACCAGGATGGTACGTACAAACGAGGCCCTGGCCGACTACCTTTCAAAATCTTCTCCCTTACCGTGTCCCATTTTGAGCCTGAGATGCTTGGCAATAAAATATTTCGAAAGTGCGTAAAGTTAGAAAGGGATATAGAAAATGAGTTTCTATAGAATTACCACACTAAATACTCGCCTGCGATTATTATCCCCACACCACTATTTTCTGCTTGTGTTCCGGATTTTGCATGTAGTTGAAACTTTCTGCTCCGTTTTTGAAGTCATGTTGTACATTCGTCACCGTTGTCATACTTTTCCTAAGGTTCTTAACATCGTCTTTTGTAGAGGAAAGAATGATTTTTATTAATTTTTTTACTTACCAGAAATTTTATGCATTATTTATAGCAGGGGCGGTCGAATGGCGGACTCCGAACCCCGAAGCCTTTTATCCCGGAACTCCAAGCTTTAATACAAATTTAAATTTATTTATGACCTTTTGGTACACTTGGCTCACGCCGGGTTTGATACGATATTCAATAATAATGTGTGAATTGATTATATGTATACACTTTAGTAGTTGAAAAAAAAAAATGTAATGTGAATTAATTTCCTTTTTTTTTTTTGTAATTACACAACTATACGGAGTAACTAATAACCACACTCTTACTGTCCTGTTTCATTTATTTATACTGAGCCACCGTAGATCAGTGATAGAGCGTTGGTGTAGCAATCGGGAGGTCGTGTGTTCGGTCCCAGGGGCCGACCATCCTGACTGAGTTTTTTTCTGTCACATCAGGCAAATTCCGGGATCGCATCTTCAACATATGTCCTGGCCGATACCTTCCCGAATCGTTTCCCCTCCGCTAGCCCGACCTGAACCTCAGATGCCTAAAGACCATAAATAAAATTCAAATTCACTTTAATTTAATGGCATATAGGCATCTATGGCTCGGGTCGGGATGCGAGATGGAACCGTTCAGGACTTAAGTTAAATGTACCATCCCGAAATTCGCATGGTGTGATTCAGTGATGAATCTATAAATTTTCCTATGGGGACAAAGTTAAATTTTGGCGTCCCTTCCACCTCTACTTTGCCGACCTTTCCATTGTTTTTCTTAGCCAAACAATACGACCGGCCGATGCGACGGCCACATTATCTCGCATCACGTAGTGTACTTTTGTTATCATCTCTGAAGCCTATCATGGCTTCGCTAACCTGCCTATCTGACTTGAATCGCAGTTTTGAATTTTAAAGATGAAAGTAGGTTGTGTGGAATATCATGGAAAAATGTCTTAGCGCGCCGGTATTGAAATTGTGAACACTTTTAGTTCAATTTCAATTCAATAGGCAATTTTACTTCCTTTTTTAAGAGCTTTTATTTTTTATTGTTAGCTGTTTGCCGCCCCTAAGCGTGCCTCCTGGGGTGCTTGCTCCCTTCCCCCCTTAGATTCGGCACTGGTGTGATTGACGAAAACCTCAGTCAGGATGGTCTGCCGCTGGTATATAACAGAAGATGTCTTCAATACGAAGTCAACATTCTATTATCTAAGCTACGGCCGCTTCGTCTTACTGTTGGCCTAATGTCTTATACAGAGTCGACTAACTATCTGGATCACGAAGCCTTTTTATTGAGATATTACCATTCATCCAGTCCTCAGAAGAAAGTTATTAGAGACCCTTCTATTATATGTATCCCTTTACTCCCTTACTCTGCGAGGAGCTTTCTTTCGATGTCTCCATTTTATGAAAGCAAACACACGTAACAAGGCGCCAGAGATCACCGATCGCTTTGACCTAACATTATTTCATCTCTCTCAGCACGTAGGGCCTCGGAAAATGGAACTATTTTGCGTAGACTTCAGGCATACGTAGAACAGAACGGGAACTTCCCGATTTTGAGTGTGTGTGTGTGTGTGAGAGAGAGAGAGAGAGAGAGAGAGAGAAGGAAAGAAAGAAAAAGACAGAACGCGGGAGGGGCTAGTAGCAACTGTTGCTGCACACACCTATATCGAGGGAGAGAGAGGGAGAAAAGATTAAACACTGAACCTGACACCCATGAATAATTAATATCTTTGCCTCTGACTTTTATAGTATGTAGCAGGATTTTTTTTTTTTCAAACAGTTATCGTGGACTAAATGACTACTGTATATTCCGACGCTAACGAATTCAGGACTATTTGAACAAAGTTACGTACCATGTACTCTGCAAAATATTACTGAGTTTTGAACACTGCGTGAGAGAGGATAAGTGTCACGTATGAGCTAGGTTGTGTTTGTGTGTGTGTGTTTACTGTTTAGTTCAGTGTTTGGCCGCTCAGCATAGGGGAAATTAAATGTGAAACGGGTGATAATAGGAACAAAATAAAGGTAAATAAATGTGTCAAACTGAAGACGAAATATGACACCTATGCATCCTTCTATCTTGAGGTGAGCTTAGAAGCAAATCAAATAATGTGGGAAGATGAGATGTGGCCAAAAGGGGTGCTAATTACAAAATTCTATGGTAAACTGGATAAAGAAACAATATCAGTAAAGAGTGTGAAGTGAGAAGCGACGAACAAGAAAAGGAAGTAGGGCAGGAGATGAGTCAAACAAGGGTGAATCAATGACTTGTAGGAGAAGCGGAGACGAAGGAGAGTGACAGTAGCAGCAAGTTGCTGTTAGGTAAATCGAGGAAGAATGGAGGGTTTGCGTCAGTACTATATCAGAACACTAGGGCAATTCGATCAAAATTGCATGATGTGTATCTTAGTATTTGTGAGCTAAATTATGATTTCATTATAATCACGGAGACTTGGCTGAACAACAGTATATCTGATAATGAATGTTTTGATAGTAGATATGTAATATATAGGCAAGATAGGGAGAATGGTAATGATGATACAAGAAGGCGTGGAGTACTAATTGCTTGTAAAATTATATATTGTTCTAACGAGTAAACTCGAAATCTGATGTTTTTTAAATCATTATTTTAAAGTGTGGGCTGATGAATGGACCGGTGTATATATGTAGTTTTTACATTCCACCAAATGCCTCCGTACGAAAATACACGGAAATGTTTGAGTTTACAACCTGAATATAAATGCAGCCAAGCTAGAATATGATGATGAAAGGACGGGAGACAACGGAACTGTCTGGTGCGAAATTGAAAATTACTTAGCTTTATTTAATGTGAAACAATGGAATAATATAAGAAATCTTAATGATAGGATACTGGACTGGATAATATCAAATGTGAAAATTTTCAGTCTTGAGGAAGGTGAACCGTTGGTGAAAATAGATTAGCATCATCCACCGATAAAGTTAGATCTTTCGATTAGGACAGAATCCAAGAGGTTATCTGAATATAGGGATGAATCATACGACTATAGATATGGAGATTATTATAAACTCTACAACGAGCTGAAGCAAAGTAATTGGGGGGAAATTGAAACAGCGAAAGACCTAAACCAGATGGTTGAAAAATTTCACAAATTGGTATTCGAAGCGATAGAGAAATCTGTTCCGACGATTTGAAAAAGGCGGAAGAGGTACCCGAGTTGGATGGGCACAACAGCGAGGGAGATGCTGAGGAGAAAAGAAAGGTTAAGAAGAGAAATAAAGAAGGGAAGTACCTTTGAGCAACAGGAAGAGTTAAGAGAAATTAGGAGGCTAACGAAAAAGCACCTGAGAAGATGGTATGCTGAATATGTTGAGAATATGGAGGAGGAAGTTACAAGTGAACCGAATCGACTCTGGACATTTTTAAAAAATCTAAGAAGGAACAGGACAGGTAATGCAGTAAAGCACAAAGGGGAGGATCTAACAGATGATAAGAAAATAGCGGAAGCAATCAAAGAATACTTTGTGGGGAAAAGTGAGAGTAGTAAATCTATTAAGAAGATATGGAAGAATGGAAAAGTGGAACCTGAGACGGAAATACAGGGATATGACGAACTAGATATGCTAGAGCTAATGCCAGTTACCGAAATAGAGGTCAGTGCAGCAATCAGAAAACTTAAACCAAAGGCAAGTATAGGGCTAGACAAATTACCAACTTTGTGTGAAGACATTTTGAGAAAGCCACTCCTGATATTATTAACCAAGGTTATAGAGTTAGCGGAATATCCAAGAAAATGGAAGGAGCCATTAATAGTGCCAATACCCAAGTATGCTAGACCTAATGATACTAAACATTTTAGGCCGGTGGCAGTCATTTCTGTACTAGCAAAAGTTCTGGACACAATATTATATAATAGGCTGTACAACCAGGTTGACAGAATCATCTCGAAGTCACAACATGCATTTATAAAGGGAAGATCCTTCAACACTAATTTGCTAGAATTTTTCGAAGAGGCAATATCCACAATGGATGACGGTTTACAGATAGACACACTGTACATAGATTTTTCAAAAGCCTTCGACTCTGTAGTACACTACAAATTATTAGAAAAACTAACAGTTTTAAACTTGTCTGTGAACTTTGTACGAATGATAGCATCTTTTCTGGAGGACAGATGTAATGTAGTGAGATACGGAGGTGTATTCTCAACGAAATACACGCCGAGGTTAGGCATCCCACAGGGTTCTAAATATGGTCCTTTACTATTTAATATCTACATTAACACTCTACACAAGGAAATAAAGAATAGCCAAATATTAATATATGCTGACGATGTTAAAATCTTCAAGAGAATTGAGGAGATACCAGACTGCACTAAACTACAAGAAGACATAGATAGAGTAGATAAATGGGCTGAGACCAATGGGCTCGGAATAAATCAGGAAAAGTCGGTGAAGATGTCATTATCTCGAAGGAAGCAGAACGAACTAACATACATGTATAGGATAGGTGGAAAGAATATAAAAACAGTAGACTGTGTCAGGGATCTAGGGGTAAACTATACCAAAGACTTAAGTGTAAATAATCATGTAAAGGCAATTGTGAACAAGGTCAACACAGTATAGGGATTTATTTGGAGATGTGCGAGGCTGGGTTTTTCTGATGGAACGATGCTGGAATTGTTTAAAATGATTGTAAATCCCATATTGGAATTCGCGGTACAGGTATGGAACGAGTACGCGCACCTAGACAACAAGAAGAAAATCGTAAGAGTACAAGCCAAGTTCTTAAGAATGGTTACACTACGGCGAACTTCGTATTTTCCTTCTGATGTATCATACAAGGAATTACTAAGAAACTTCGGACTTTCCACCCTCGAGTCTAGACGAATAAGAATAGATTTGCTTACTTTGTTCAAAATTTTGCATTCCGAGTACGATTCGACAGAAATGTTAAAAAGAATGGAAATGTATGTGCCAAGCAGAAGAGTGAGATCAGGGAAGGAGCAAACATATCAGAAAATTTAGGACAGAAGCACGTAGATCATTCCTATGGAGAGCGGGGAGAGCTTTTAGTAATCTAAATGTTAGGTACAATGACTTGGATATTTTCAGTGTAAATATGCGGAAATTCAAAAATAGTCTGAATGCCATAGATGAATGGGATCTGGAAAAAATGTAAAATTGTAAATATGATTGCAATCTACAATAATTGGAAAAATATGCCTGCTGTAGATCTTAGAATAAATAAATTCCCACTAACCTCAGCACTTCTGAGCTTAGAATTAACCAAAAAGGGATCACATATTAATGTTTAATAATAATAAATAAACCAAAATGACCCTGAGGACCGAGCGACAGAATGAACTGCCACAGTACGCCTACTAGAGAAATTGCTTTGTGGAGAGAGAATATGAGCAAATTTTCGGACTGCCTATGTTTAAGCGTAATGCCAGCCAGTTTTCTAAATCGAAATTTCTAGTCAGAAGGCTTACAATTTCCCGTTCAGAGCCGGAATTTCCCGCAAACATGTAGCGGCTCTAGTTAGGTCTCTGTCTCTTTCTCCTCTTTGTATCTATCTATCTATCTATACACAACGTAATTAGTGATTCACAATTTGGTTTTGTAAAAGTTAGATCAACTGCTGGTGCTATCGATTCATTAATAAAGAAAGTTCTTAAAGCTTTTGAGACAAGGGATTTTGCTCAAGCCACATTCTGTGATGTAAATAAGGCCTTTGATTGTGTTGAACACACAATTGTTTTAGATAAGTTGATATACTATGGTATCCATGCAACAAGCTTTAGTTTACTCAAATCTTATTTGGGAAACCGTAAGCAAATTGTTTTTGTAAATAATAATAAATCTGGTGTTGCATCCGTTAAGTCCGGCGTACCACAAGCATCAGTACTTGGACCTCTTTCATATGTTCTGATCATTAATGACCTACCTTTTTCATTACCGACTGACACTATATTGTATGCTAATGATACAACTTGTACTGATCTTAGCGCACTATAAATTATAGCTGAAAACACGTGAGCCCAAACTGCGATTTGGTTCAAGGCTAATGAATTTTTACTTAATGAAAGTAAAACTCCACATATGACTTAGTCTTAGAGATATTCCTATTCAAAATAGCTCAACTTCTTTAAAAAATTTATTTATGTATATAGACAACAAGTTAACGTGGGAACCGCATATTAATTATATCTCTGGTAGGCTCTCAAGGGTAACATATATGCTGAAACAACTGAGAAATCATTGTAACCGTGAATTTGTGTCTGGCTCGATGAGTTATGAGACGTCTTATTACAGCACAGTTCAATTTGCACTTCTGTGGTACTTTCGATCAACCCGACCATACACACTTACGCTTTTCCTATGATATCGTTGCCCCACCATTGTAGAAATCCACATAAGGTCAATAATCACTACGATGGATAACACCCGCCGAACACAACCACTATCATAAAGCAAATGACCAAGTGAAAATTCAAACCGTGCAGGAACACCTAAAGGGAATTTACTGCAGCAGGAATCTTACGCTTCAAAAATATCAGGAATAAAAATCAAACGGTTATGCAAGATCAATGTATTTTATATGTCAATACATTTCTGTACCGAATGCATCAGAGCTCGGTTTTATGCAGAAAATATGTCAAATAACTAAGAGTAGCGAACTTACATTATTTACTGTTCGTATTTATATAAAAACATTCGTAATTAAAGTACTCTAAACATCTATTATGATGGTTCTCATTAAACATTACAAGAACTTCAGGAATATTCAGAACAGTTAAAAATTTATCTCAAACCTTTTAATACCGACGGCGCCATCTATGGTCCTTTTAAGAATTACAATTGAAGAACTATAAACATATTTTGTCATTTGTGGTTATATGACTTACACTGCCACATTATGTTGCTGATAGTTAAGTTAGATCGCCTTACTATACTTTTTTTAGAGTGTAATTTTGTATGGCATTTTATTTTGGGGAAACAATTGCCATGTAAACAACATCCTTGTAATACAGAAAAAGGCTATCAGAATTATTTCAAATTCACACTGTTGACCATTGTTTTTCAATTTAAGATCATGACAGTAATAAATCTATACATGTACACAGTACCTCTATGTAAAAAAATAATCTTCCAAATCTACAACTGAGACAAGATGTCCATCCATATAACACTAGGAACAATAAGCATATAAATGTCCCGTATGAACGACTGTCAAAATCGTTAAACAGCTATGAAACCCTAGGAATAGAATTGTATAAGTTGCCTGTGACATTAACCAACGAACATATGGATAGATTTGAGAGTAAATTGTACAAGTGGTTAGTTTCAACACCTTTTTATTCCTTGCAAGAGTTTTTCCAATGTACAAAAGCAGTGAAACTGTATATGGTAACCTTAGGTATAGTAGAATTCATTTTGGAGGGGAAATAAAAATGGGATTTATTTTTAGTTTTACCCACCCAAAAGAGGGTGTTTATTGCAATAATTATACTTCTAACTGAGCTTATCTTGTATTTATTTTACATAAAGGAAAAAATAGACACATTTACCCATAAAATTGTAGAAATTCAAATGTTAACATTCCAAGGGGTTTATATATATATATATATATATATATATATATATATATATATATATA
>JAGDQP010001134.1:109105-131568 GCA_022664845.1 Lepisma saccharinum | reverse complement strand
GTTGAGCTTTATTCTCAGCAGGAAATAATTGAACTTCTAGTGTCTAGAACATTGGCAGATATGAAAAATAAGACACGAACAATAAGCTACTCATATATGTAAGTGATTTTGAATGTCTATTATAATCAGAGCTTAAATTCTGGTGAAGCTAAAGGGCGCAGGGGCGGATTTCGGCCCTGTACTGGCCTCGCCGGGGTAGGCCAGAAGTTTCCAAACGCATAGCGGAACAAAGCATAATAATAATTGTCATGTTGTTGGGTGTGACGGGCTAATGCCAGATACTACAATGTCCACTAATAACTCTAGTTCATGATGACAGCACCCAACATAGAATCTCTAGATGAAAACTACACCGTCACATGAATTAATCACAATCGTCTGTGAAGGAAGTACTTTCCAACTAGTTCCTGGGTCTGATCCCACCATCCATTTGTAAGCCCCACTTCAATACCGTCCAACTATTGAAGGGTAAAAGGACTTACGAATGGGTGCTGATTTGATCAGTTTAGTTCGTAGCTCAGAATCGTATTTATGTGACAGAAGTGGTAAATCTCAGTCGCTGATAGCATCTTACTTGCTAGTTTAATATTGGACTAGGAAGTGGTAAATAAAATATAGAAATTCCCTTTTCAATTAACATTGGAATGTTTCAGACGGTTAATTCTAAGTTTCGGGCTATTATTACCAAAATATGGTGCTAGTAAGGATATGACAAAAACATAAAATCAGTGTTCAAATAATTTGATTAAAACCATTAATAAATCAGTTAAATTTCAACCAGAGATCAACAGCCATGACGTTTAACGATCGAAGAGAATATTGTATCACTTCCTTGTTAACTAAGATCGCTTGTCTACCCAACTCGAAGTCAATCTGGGCCGACTGCTCGTTCTCTCAAGACGGGATTTCGACCAACTTTCCAGTTTACACGAACCAGCTCGTCACCTTCTTTGCGACTACGTCATTCCTAGGAAATTTCCCTTTCTTTCCACAAGTCATGCCCACATCACAGTTTTCGAATTGCGAAGCCAAGCGAACTCTAGGTCGATCACTCTTAAACGTCATATCTCCTGATCTCTTTCTTCCGCGTTTCGGCTACAGACGTGTAAGTCGTTCACCGAAGATTTAGCTGTCTGAAGCATTCCTACAGTTCCGTATATATTTTCATAAATGTTTCCCGTACACCAGTAGTTAAATGTTTTTGATTTGTACATTCATAGGTAATAATTATTAATTTCTTTTTTGTCATATCACAAAATATATATATATATATATACCTGAATAAAGAGGTAGCGATCACAGTTGAGAGCTTCAATTCTCCTCTCCCAACGCGTCTGGTCAGCGTGGGAGCAGTAGACCACCTCCTCCCTCCGGGAGAGGCCTCATCCAGTAGTGGATTGAATATGGCTGTGAATTATGTATTATATATATAATCACCTGATGAAATCCGTGCGTTATGTTTTATTCCCCCCTGGCTAAAATGTTTAATTCTTGTAGTGCGAGTATCTGCTTATTTTTGCTTACAAAGGGGTCGGGGGTCTAAAATGACTAAAAATACGTTTACGTTCAGAAGCGGCTCGTGGGGTGTTCGAACTATTCCCCCGAACAGAGCGCGAAATTTGGGGGCGCCATCCATTTTCGATGCGAGTGTATCGAAACGAGTAGTATTAAATTATTTATGAGCGTGCATCGATTTGGAACAGAGCACCGATTGACTTAGAGCCGCCTACTTGAACGACATCATTACAAATAATATGCCAATATATTTGCTGCCAAATCATGATCTGTTTCGTTTGGTATCAAGGAACTATGTCAGATCTGAGTTTGCTTGGTGTTCTTAATGTTGCAACCATGATTTCATGTTACAAATGACTTACACCCAAATGCATGTGATATCTCTGTTGCTAATGAGCTACACACTACCAACATTTGTTCCTAAGTCGAGATTCTGAATTTCATTTTAGCCATTAGCGACTTAAAGGTCGCAATTTAAGGCGACATGCAGCTGGTATCCTAAAACTCGCCATCTCCATACGCAATGCGGGAAGTACAATATATTATTGGCTGGGAAAAATGAAACATTTAGGAATTAATGTGACTTAAGTACGTATGCATGCATGACTGTTATTCAAGCTGATATGCCCGCCTGTTGGTGCAGAACTGAAAGTATTTCTCGTGACGTATTGCATGAAATATATGGCCACTTGTTGGGATGAGATTTAATCTACAATCTTTTTCTGGTCAATTGAAATCCATGCAAAATTCGGTGCAGATGACTGTAACAATGTAGATCTGAGGGACCATAATGAATGATACTTTGAACTCTCGCAAGAAATTTGGCCCCTCAGTCATCGACTAGTCAGTTTAAGGTAATGTTGCCACGAGACGAGACAGAAACTCTCCGAGATTGACAGGAAACGAGACAAGCACATCTTTTTTGAAATAAGTCACGAGACGATACAAATGTTTAACAAAACAGGACGATCTGGCCTCAAGTCTCGCCTCGTGGGTAATAACAACAGCTAACCTCGGAAGTCATGTGGACTATGGCCAGGGATTCCGCCAAGATTTTCAGTATGGGGAACTTAAAGTCAAAATTGGGACGGTGTAAGTGGAGTGTTGCACGATTTTTATCGATTTTTGACCGTAAAAAAAATAAAAAATAAGTTGGGGTGGGGGGAGTGCTCTCGAGGATTTGGGAGCGTGAAACGGGGAGCGGTAGGCAGAATCACTGACTATGGCTCTGGCGAGCCGTTCACGAAGTTGCGGGTTCGAAACATGTCACCTGGGGTGTTTCTGGATTTTAAACAGCACTCCTATCTCATCATTCAGATAGGCCGAGAATAGTTACTGAGAATGGTCTGTATAAAATAAAGTTCTTCATATAATAATAATAATAATAATTATTATTATTATTATAGTAATACAGTAGAAGTCCGATAGACCGTCATCCAACAGTCCGGAATGCCCGATTGTCCGGCACCATTTCAATTTCTTTCCTGTAAATGCTTGTGAACGACAGTTGAAAGCGCTTGGCGCGGTTCGGAACCACTCGGAAGTGTCCACTGCGCGTCTGCTACTGTTAGACGCAATCAGCATTGTTCGGAATCAATCGGAAGCGTTCGGACTTTACTCGGCTGTCACCACACAGGTTCAGTTCATTGTTTGCGCTGTACGGCTTAGTCTGTACCAGTAGTAAGAGGTCCCTCCCGATAGTCCGGCATTTTCGGTAATCCGGCACCGGGCCGGGCCCGAATGTGCCGGACTATCGGACTTCTACTGTAGCAATAATACGCAGAACAAGAGAGAGAGAAAGAGAGAGATTTTCATGAGACTGGGACGAGACATCCCTAAGTGTTTTCTTGATTCGTCTCGTGGCCCTCATAAAAGAAATGGTACAAATTACACACACAAACAGAATTTATATTCTATATAATACAGTAGTCCATTCCCAAAATCGTCCTTGTCCAAGCGCCATAAATGTTGGGAAATCGACAAAAAATACTTGTAATACACTTCTCATTTTTCAAAGTTAGGGAAACTTTGCAGCCATGAATACCTTAGAAATAGTGGTAGAAGTTTTAGCTTACCAAAAATTTTACTTTAACCAAAGGAAAGTTGGAAAAAGTTAAATATATAGAAATTTTAATATTAATTTTATTTTGTTTCTCTCCTTTGGTTCCTTATGATAATTTAATAATTTTAGAAACATTCTGGAATCATAAAAATCTTACTAATGTGTTAGAAAATAATGAGATGTACTTAATAATGGATTTTTTTTCTTCAATTTTACGCTTTTGTACACAAGGGCACTTTTGAAAATGGACTACACATAATTTATGTCCTATAACAGTCATAGAGAAAGATAGGACTATAAAAGTTAGGGATAAATCTTCTCATTCACGTGTAATTTGTCATCTACTGTACCTATAAAAAATAATAATAATAAAATAGACATATTTTTCTTAAACAATTTGTACTAAAAAGTAAAAAATAATTTTGTTTATGCACGACTAAAAAGAAGAACATGGGGCGCTCTCTTATATACAGTTACTTTATAAATTCTTGAATTTGCGCGGCCCATGCTTTTCTGTTTAGTCATGCATAAACAAAGTTATTATTATTATTTTATTTTTTACTTTTTAGTACGAATTGTATGTTTAAAAAATATTTTTTCGAGTTATTTCAGTGTTCGGATACTTTTCCTCAAGCTCATCTTGTGACCCAAATTCTAACGTGTTCTGCAACTAGTCAAACGCAGCATAGTTGCGGGATAATATTTATTTTAGGATAAGGATGCTCTTACTAAAAACTAAAATATGCTTTTAAAATATATATAAATACATGAAAGTAACAATGGGATATTGTCAACCAACTTACGCCGCTGTACAAAAAATTCATCATTGTATGACGTCGGGAAATGAGTTAAATTAACTTTGCAAGATTTGAGAACACGATGAACCATTGTGAATTAAGGTTAATGTAAAACAACGATCTCCAACAAAAGATGGCAGCATTACCTCCGTCTATGTCTAATGTATTTTTATCGTTGCACGAAATTTACTTGCTGCTCCTACAAATTCAAGTCTAGAGAATTCTAATTTTAAGTGAAGGAAGTTCATAACCAATTCAAGAGTTCGATCAATGCCGATTTTTAGTTTTCTTTTTTGTTCGTTGTTGAAAGAGTTTCATTGTTATAGGTTTTGATATTCACAACAACAATCAAGTGATTTCAACAATGAAGAAAAATAAAAATTAGCGTTGATCGAACTCTTGAATTGGTTATGAACTTTCTTCCCTGAAGGTTTGAACTCTCTAGGCTTGAATTTGTAGGAGCAGCTTTGAAATTTCGTGCAACGATAAAAATACATTAGACATAGACGGAGGTAGTGCTGCCATCTTTTGTTGGAGATCGTTGTTTTACATTAACCTTAAAGAAAAGTATGTAAAAATGGTATTTTAGTAAGTGTAAGTGTCAGTCGCTTGCCTCATTTTCTCGATAACCCGGATATTATAAAACAGTAAAAAATAAATTTAAAAAATATAAAAAATAAAAATAAATGCTATATTTCTGTTTTAAACTTGTTCTGTTATAACACTTGCAAAATTGTATGAATTAAAATAATTATAAATTAAAATTTCTAAAGTTAAGCTCGTAGCTGAGGAAATTGACACTTGTGTGTTAAAATTAGTAATAATTCTTGACAAATTTCAAAGGTAAATGCAGCATTTGTAATGAACTTATCACTTTATCTTTAATCATGAATTTTAGTTTGGGCCGTGTAAAACGAAAATTGGAGGTGTATAAATATAGAATTTTGCTGGGTTTCTATAGATTTTGAACTGTAAAAAATTTTAAAATTGAGGTATGTGTTCGAGAAACTGGGGGTGACACCCCCATTACAAGGTTCTGACAGAATCCCTATCTTAAATTAAACAAAATTATTGAGTATTGTGATTATGAGATTTGTTTTCAACTGTTTTCAGTTTTTAAATCAGGAAAATGGAGCGCATGACTACCACTCTAATTTATTCCACAATTAGGTCTAATTTCCGTATTAAATTTTCTCAAACGGATATTTCATACTTGGATTTGATGATTTACTATACGTATAAATGTACACTAGTTGACTACTTTCTGTGAGCGATGCCCATTTACAGCATGGTATATATGTGCAAGAGAGTATCCTATTAGTTATGCAAATCAGCCTTTTAATGCATGTAAGGAAAACCATTCCCCCTATTCCAATAAGTACGACGTACACACCAAAAGTCCGTAGCGTTTAGCTGAAAATAAAATACAATGAGTGAATAAATGTCCTGTGTGAATAACTTTAGGTATTAAAGTTAAGTTATAACTGCGTAAAGTTTAAAAGTTGAAACTTTAATTTGTAGATTCGTCTGTCAAGAAAAGCTGGTTTCGAATCTGCCCTGAAAACATGGGTTGTACTGTGAAGGAGCAATATCCTGGGATAGGATTTTTTGTCTGCCGGTGGTGAAAAAGCCGTTGATATCTATTCTCAACTGAGGGATGTTAGTAAAAACAAAGAAAACATAGCTCATATTGAGCTCCTGGTTATGGAGAATATCAAGAACCATACAGGATTCTCTAATGACATTGTCGTTTTGACACATCATTTAAAATTATCGCCGTTTGAGGGCCTGTTCTCCTTGGGGTCCTCGACGTCTGGACGAAGAGAAGAAGACTTTCCGCATTGCAATGTCTCTCCAATGATCTCCTGACAAGGAGGTGACCTACCAATGGACAGTTGGAGTCGTGATCACAGTGGGTGAAGTGAATAAAAAGAAGCAAATGCTCGAAAGAGTTAACTAGCGAATAAGGTATTATTTCGCCTATCAGGTGGATAAACGTTTGCTTTGACTCAAGAGTATTTTCTTGTGTCAACTGAGAGTATACTTGCAAGTTATTTTTATTCACTCTTATTTAAGTAATTGCTTCCAAGTTCCAAGCATTTACTTACCACAGAAGCATTTACTTTCAAAGCACAACTTCTGATGGAAAGTATACGCTCTTTTTCTTCACTTAATCCCAGGTATTTACTTAGAAATAGGCAAGTATAAGCATTTACTCGTTTTGATTCACTTCACCAAGTGGATTAAAATTTCCCTTTTCAATCCAGAAACAAAAAGATAGTCCAAACAGTGAAAACGGGCCTCTTTCCCTCCAGCTAGGAAATTTCACCAGGTCCCTTCGAAGGAGAAAGCTGCTATGTCATCTTCTGGGACAAAACGGCCTAAGCCTAAAGGCCATAAATAGAAATTTAGTTTCTGGGACAAAAAGGAGGCTACTTTTCACGAATCCTGTACCATTGGGATAATCAATAGGGAGTATTTTCATCAACTTTTGAATGAGTGATTTCTTGTAGTGGACCTACACTACAAGAGTAATATCGGCCAAAACCTCTCTTGGTTACGTATTTCTTCTCCACTGGGATAATAGATTCCCTCATAGATCCAGAATTGTGATAAACTTTTTACAGGCTAGATACGTGGAAGTGCTTCCTCGCCCACCCTATTCACCTGATCTTCCTCCAAGTGACTTTTGGCTTCTTTCCAAGCTGTAGGATTCATCCGCGAGACAAGATTTAGGGTGTCTCGTCTCGAAAATGTCTTGTCCAGAGAGTGTCTCGTCTCAAAAATATGTATATATTACATTGCGAAAGCTCTGTCTCGTCTCGTTTTCTATAGCCATTTCCCTATCTCGTGTGCAACACTAGATTCATTACGGGGGGATTTTTTTTCGAATTGAGGATTGCCCAAAGAAATTAAATTTTCCAATGTTTAAACAACCCCACCAAAAAAGACTCCTAAAATAATTTGGTAGGTGGGTGAAAAGGAAGTAACGGTGTGTAGGAGTAAGTGGGGATTACGTTGAAAAGTGAGTATATCATTCTAAAATTAACAAGTGTGAGAGATATGGACAAATGGTACAATCTTTAGGTATACACCTCATAATCCCCTCCATCGTATAAGTGTGTATTTTCCTTGCGAATTTGTCGACATTTACGTGTGGTTTGTCTAATGCATCACATTTCAGACGTGACACACTTTGTGGATCTTACTAACTTTGAAAACCCTTTTATCAATGGCATACGAAAGGCAATGACTCCTACAACATACTTAGAAAAAGAAAATGTGGTCATAGCGCATGTCTTATACGAGATTATAGACAATCAATATCGCATGTGTCACGCTAATGCAATTCACCTAAAGAGGTTTTCATTATAAGTGTTTAATCTTCCAAGAATCAAACGAACGCCAAAAAAAGTACTTTTTTTTTTCTTCTTTTGTTTTCGAAACGCAACTCAATATTTCTTTCTAGAACGCCGAAATGCGACCTCATAAACAATGCAATGTTTTATAAATGCTAAAACGGAGCTTCCGTGATCTAGACCAGTGGTTTTCAACCTTTTGACACTTGGTGACCGGCAAAAGACAGGGAAAATTATGGCGGGCCGGCAAAGTAGAAAACTATACTTCTTTTAAACTTCGGTTTTATTTTTATAATTTTTTACTAAAATTATGATTTTGAAAATTTTATATTGTACACTGAGATCTGCATTTTACTGTGAAATGTGACATTTTGTAGTCATAGACATATCTCTTTTCTCTCAAATGTCATTCTTGTGGACTCAATGCGACATTTGCTGCTGTTTATATGCCAAAATCTTGGGTCTAATGTAGGTACTGCAAGACGTAGGGCGGCATCAACGTCCATTCGGTTCCTATATTTTGTCTTAATTGCACACACACAGCAGAGAAGTTGATTCACATAAATATGTTGTAGAGAGAGTCACTAATAATTTCAAAGCTTCTCTCCTGAGATCTGGATATTCTTCACTCACAGATAACCACAACTCATTCAGTGATTTGTTTTTGAATCTGAAGTTGAGAGTTACATCTGAAGATAGCTCAGCTAAACTTTCCTTCTCCTTAAGAGTGAGCCTCTGGCAGTCCACGTCTTCCGTAAAAGCATCAATTATCCAAATATTCCCTTGCCGAGGACTTTCTGACCCTTAGGATAGTAGTGATTGAAGCTTTCAATCAACGTGCTGAGATGTTGGCGTATAACAGTCAATATACTTTCTTCATGTATGTCAGTTGCAGTGAGGAATTCTTGGAGAAGAGGGAACATCTCCAAGCTATTTTCTTGCAAACATTGTCTCCAAAGAGCTACTTTCTTCTTAAATGCATCTATTTTATTCCAGAGAGTAAATACATTTGTCATAGCTCCCTGAAGAGATAAATTTAGGTCATTAAGAATAGAAAAAATGTCAGCTAAGTACGTAAGTTTAGCTAACCATTCTTGATCAAGGAAGAGATCTGCAGAGATTGATTTTTGATCTGGAAGAATTTGCTTCACCTCTTCTCGCAATTCGAAAAGGCGAGACAGGACTTTTTCCCTCGATAACCATCTCACTTCAGCATGAAATAGTAAATGCTGATGTTGCGATCCTGTAGACACACAAAGTGATTCGAAGAGTCTGAAATTGAGGGCACGACCACAAATTTCATTTACGATCTTGATCGCGTCGTTCAGGGCTACGTTCAAGTTAGTTGAAAGTTTTTTTTTTTTTTGCTGCTAGCTGTTCCATGTGGATCATACAGTGCGTGTGTAAGATCTGTGGATGTGCAACACCTTTTATTTTCGGTACTACACCTGAGCGGTACCCAGTCATGCATGCTGCGCCATCCGTACACACACCAACACATTTGCCCCAATCTAATCCATGTGTGTTTATGTAATTATTGAGAGCATTGAATATCTCTGAACTGGTGGTACCGCCAGGAAAGTCAAGGCAGCACAGAAGTTCTCTCAAATCTTCACCGTCTTCATATCTTACGAAGCAGAGCAAAATAGCATGGTTGCTAATGTCAGTTGATACATCAAGTTGAATAGCGAAAAATCGTGAACATTTTACGCGTTCTATTACCTGCTCTTCAACATCTGCAGCCATTTCAACAATCCTTCGCTGCATAGAGTTGTCCGACAAAGCAATCTGCTTCAGTTTCTCAGCAGCCTGAGGTCCCAAAATTTTACTCGCGACATCTACAATACAAGGCTTTATCAATTCCTCACCAACTATGAAAGGTTTTTTCTTTTTTGCTATTCGAAGGTCAACATAATAGGATGACTTCAGAAGAGATTTTTCTGTTGTTGTAACTTTCTTCATGTAACTTCTCTCATGCAGCATTTCAGAGCGTAATCTTTCAAAGAAGTCTAATTAATGGTTTGTTTTTGAGGTGACCATGCTTAGAATTAAAATGCCTAACAAGTTTTCAAGGTTTCATAGCATCATTGGAAAGAGTCTCGGAACACACAACACATAATGGACTTGGTAATTGTTCACTGTCAGGGGCCATAATAAACACAAGTTTCAAATAAACCGTGTCATAGTGCCTAATGAAGTTCCCTTTAATTTTCTTGTTTTTCTCACTCTCGTGTGGTTTTATTTCATCACATGGGCGCTTTTCGTGAGTTTTTCAAGTCGACGCAGATATACCTAGGTACTTCCATAACCAGTTTTCTCCTTTCTAACGTTTCCCCTTGAGAAAAGGCTCACAATTAGTACGTTGTTCATCTCTCTTACCATCCATTTTCTGCTATCGGCTTATGCATAAACATAAATCTTCACGAACTGAAAGAATTTCAAAGAACTCTATTTATTCGCTCCTCACTTCTCACCTACTAGATAGCAACTAACAATCAGTGTTGTCAGGTTCTCGTCACTAATCCCTCAAAATGCTTTAAAATTCCCGATTTTTAAAAATAAATTCCCGCGTGTTGAATTTACTTTCTACATAACATTCTCATAACGGTTTGCTAACTTTTTATTTTTTTATTAATACGATTTTGCACTCAACAGTATTTTCAGACATTTTGATGGATAAAAAGAAGCTATTTGTTATAACGATATTAGACACGGGTTTCTTATTGAAATAATTTAATAGTTTACGGATATTATTTAGAGTTTTTCTTTTATTAAATCTACATTTTTAATTGTTGAACAACGTTTCTTTTAGCTGAGAGACATAGAGAAACAATAAGTGTAGAAAGAAAGAAACAACAATAGGTTTGTATCTGATCACGCCGAAGTTAATCTGTCAAGCTTGTCGCAACAATAAAATAGTATTCATTTAGAGTGAGTCAGAGAGCGGTCAGAAAGCGCTATCTGAATAAACATTCCTACGCGAGTGTGCACATTCTACGATAATTTAAGAGTATACAGAATACAGCATAATAGCCAACAAAATATTTTTTCTTGACTTAAAAACTTTCTATTTTTGAAGTATAAGACAGTCCATAGGTTCAACAAAATTTCCCGATTTGGGCCTTTTTTCTCTTTCTCCCTCCATGCGGTAAAAAATTGCGTCTTTCGCCTATTTACAAATGTCTGAGAGATGGCGGTCGGTTTTCCATTTGTTGGTAGTTTCGCCGAGAGATTGTACCATGCTGTGTTAAGCGGTTTTGAATGTGCTTTAATTTCTGTGAATTCACTGAGCTGTACGTAGCGATATTGGAGTGTTCTATTAGTACCCAAAGGTAGACATCAGAGCAAACATTTAATGCCTTCGTCCATTTTCGGTTTGATACCAAATAGACAAACTTTCAGTTCTAGCTCAGAATTATATGTTTGTTGTCAGTGCGCGGTCCATTCTTTTATAATTTAAATCTTAATTCTTGAGTTATGCATATACCGGGCTGTCCAATCAATATAATTGTACATTTTTCACGTATTTCCAGCAATTAAAACAAGAAATTAAAAACATCCCACAGCGGTAACAAACGTAAGAAACAAGACACGAAATTTGTCCATATTGGATTTGACTGGAAGTGGACGATCGAGATTATTCATCACTCTTCCCCCTGATTTCATACACTCACTACATTTTTAAAAGCATCAAGCAGTCCAGTACTTATAGACAATATGAGAATGTGGATATGTTTAACAGTTTGAAATGGTGAAAAGCTCAGATATTCCATTTGATATTAAAGACATATAGAAATTTTGCTAGTGCAATATATATATATATATATATATATATATATATATATATATATATATAAAACATAGTACGAAGATTAAAATCTTCGAAGTTTCCGCCGCGGATCGGCAAAATATTTTCCCGGACCGGCGGTTGAAAACCACTGATCTAGACTATAAAGGAATGCGCACATCAAAAACGAAATTTGAAGCAGAACGAAGTGAAGCAGAGCAATGTCGTATTACACCTATATACTTGTATATGCTTCGCTTTACTTTTTACCATCCCGGCATTTGCCAGGTGTGACTGAAGAAACAATGAAAAAACTCAGGTTCATATCGAGGCCCCGTGGGGCCCCAGCTTTCCCGCGTGTCTCGAAATACAGAAATTAAGATGTTCCGGCCAACAGTAGCAGTGTGCGCTCACGACTGTGTTCGCGAACGGGTCTCAGATTGCTTTACGTCGCTAGCGTGAAAGGACATTCTCCGTAGAGTGATATCCTCTCACAGGATCGTACTGTCCCGAGAGGTGCTAATCAAGTCGACCTACTGTTAGGTCTACTATCCTAATAGATTTTCCAGAATTTTCTTCAGCTACCATGCAAATATATGGACGGTACCTTGAATATAGGCTTATTTTGTCCATAACTTTTTCCACATGATGTCCTCCCGAGGAACGCCGCTTCTCATACCTGTGACTAATTGATGTCTTACAGGAGGATTGTGTAGGATTCCAGAACATTCCGAAATTGTAGTTCGAATTCCTGGATTTCTGAATGCCAGTTTTTGGTATTTGGATAGGAGGTAATTGCAAACCATGATCAGCCCACCTTGCTCAGAGACCTAAGCTATTCGTCAGTGCCTGTCACGTCATATCTCTATCGATACGTACATTCGGGTGATTAAACTTCAGCGCATGACAACAATCAGGGCTGGATTTCATGAAAGCCTGCGTTGCTTGCTTTGCGTGCGGTTTGGGTTAGTAGTGAATTGAAACACGTGGAACCACACGTAATAAAACTACACCACGAAACATCAGCTGTTTTAATTTGCTACTCGTCTCGTCTCGTTATAATAGATAGTCACGGGCTCGATTATTTATGATCATGCCCATTGCGACATTGTTTTTATTTTGATAACTTGATTATTAATAAAAAATGATACGTCAAACAGTCCTATAGTTAATCGTCTATATATTTGAATATGATTTTTACAGTTATTGATTTGTCGTCTTGGTTACAGTCCTCCATCTTTCAACACACACCATCACACTAGTCACAATTCACTTTAGAGGTTTTTATCATTTCCAATTTTGATTTTGTTGTATCCTCTAGTTTGTATAGAACTGCAGCACTTTTTTAAAGTCTAACTATTGTCAATTTTCTTCTGGATTAAGCCGAAAAATGTGATGAATTTATGACTTAGAATTTCAGCAGCCTCCTGTCGTTAGGTCGCCATCTTGCTGAAACCCCAATTTACTACACACCCTAATCGCAAGCAAAGTAAGCAACGCAAGCGGGCTTGAAAATGAGCCCTCAATATTATCGCCTTCTATTACTCAGTGAGTTACTACGTAGAATATGCTTCATTTTTTTCCTCCAGCTATTTGATGTGTTCTTTTACGATTATCGTCAACTGCCAATTATAAACGCTAGATGAAGATAGTCGCTTTGCACTAATCGTAACCTTACCGAAATTTGAGAGTCGTATTTATAGGAGCCCAAGGATATCGGCAGTGTATTCCAAATTTCCGTATTGTAATCCGGAATCAGAATTCCAATTTTAATTTTGCCACTCTGGAAAGTTGGAAATTTTGCCCACTCATAGAAAACTATCTAAAATTACATTGAAATTAATGCCTTTAAAAGATTCCTGAATATACTTTTTATTCCATATGCACAATATTTAAAGCATACTCTTCAGACATTTTCAAATATCTCTAGAATATTTTCATTCTATTAATAGGCATAATCTCAGCTGAAAAATCAAGGTACTTTGATCTGATTATGTATTCCTAAAGTTTCGTCACTCCAAACCTTCGTTCAGAGATATCAACTTATGGAACTAACAATAGGTTGCATCAGACGTGACGTCATTGACTTATCCAAGGTTGTTAAAAGTAGAAGCTAGGTCAAATGAAAGCACCTGAATCCAAACGTAACAAAATCAACGACCCGGTCGGGGCAGTAATCCACACTGTCGAAAGGAAGGAACGAAAGTGTAATTAATGATACATGACCGCTCCTAACCTTACCTAACCTCCACTAACTTAAGATAATCACTAATTGTCACTAATTTAAGATAATCTACGAAAAATGCAACAAAGCAATTATTAATAACAAATATGAACAGATAGAAATGTATTTTGAAAGAAAAACGAAAAGAATCACTTGCCTCACCGGGATTGGATTCGAGTGTATTCTATTCACTCAATAAGCCGATGCCTTAACCACCAGGCCACTAAGGTGACCTTGCAGATGGGATTTCGAAGTTGTATTTACAGTACACGTGTGTTACGTAACAACGCTACGAGATGTCATTCGCGTGTGAATTACTGGTGGGACCGGTTTCTCAAAATCAGGCTGCCATCTTGGTCTGCACACATATAATTATAAATGTTCATATACTAATTGGGTTAATTAAGCAACTACTATTAATATATGCAAGAAATTAAGCAACACAAAGAACAGTTAAACCTCAGTTTTACAACCTGATTGCTTTTACCTTTCTTACTATTTTTTCTAGTCCTGGCAGTTCAAACCAAGATGGCAGCCTGACATTGATTCTTTCTGATTCAGATTTATCAAGTTTGGCTTATACTAATTCTAACGTCCTTGGATAAGTCAATGGCGTCACGACGGTCACGTCTGATACAACCTATAAACGTCGCAGAAATGAGCGTCGGATCATAATAGTCAACACGGTCGTAATAATTGTAATATATGCCAAATATGATTTTTTCTTCACTTTTCCTGTTTAAAACATTCTTATATTATAATAAGTGTGTTGGGAACGATTAGTGGAGGTTAGAAAGGACAGGTTCGGACTTTTCATTTTATTACCCCCGATAGGACGCCGCCATTTTAAACGTCTTATGGCCGTTTCTACTATTGTGATCGGCGTGTGCAGAAATGTAGCCTAAAAGGTAAACGCACCAGTAATGGACACTTGAAGAGAAAAGTTGTAAAATACGATTTTCCTAAGGGCGGCAATCATTTCACCTACATGGGAAAATTTAATATAGTATGTTCTGATGTCACTGAACATTATTCGCTCGTCATTGCTTTCATCTGATATTTCTGGCATGATGTTGAAGTTATATCCATGGTTAAACCTACTCTTCCAAGCAAGTGATTAAGGTGAGAGTTTTCGCTTTTTATTCATGTAATTACAGTAACGATTACTTTTGTTGTTCTGCTCTATTATCCATTACGAAATGTCTCAGTTTCGAGTATTTAAATGACCAAACCATTATACCTTGGATCTGTTATGCAAAGTAGCGGGTGTCTATTACCGGTACGGCAAAGTCAGTTTTTGTCTAGTTATGAACACGCGCTATTCATTAATGGGATAAAATCAAGATCCTTGATTGATTGAGTTGTTATTAACGTCCTAAGCGAGCTGGTGAGCTTCTAAGGACAAGACTTACAGTTTTGGTAAAGGGCTCCGAACCACTCCGTTCAATAGCTCTAAGCGGAAATTGAATTCATGAACAAGCGCGCAGAAAATGAGCACGCTAAACTCTCCACAACTCAGAGAGCAAAATCATAATTCTGTTAGTTGTTTTATTTCAGCGTTGCAAAGATTATTTACTCTTCATGACCAAAGTTTGTCAAGAAATTTTTTGGTCCCATTTTTTCAGTGATTGACCCGGGGATGCCCATTAAAGAAGTGATTTGTTTTGATATTGGACACTACTCATGCCAAGTTAGAATTGGCATTTTTATGACCGCAAGGAATCTATTCCCCTTTCCGAATTGAATGATCCTCGGTTCCGATCCGTTAGGCTATGTCCCGTTCACTTCCGTTATGCACACTTATTCGAATTAAATAAGTGTTTTAAATTTTAACCACAGATTTCACCCAAGTCTGGAAACAGCTGAAAACCCACGGCACGTAATGTGAGTGAGAGGAATTTTGGCAAGCAATATCCCGCTCTTTATTCTTTTCAACATGGCAGCAGCGCGCAACCGAACGGAGGATCAAGTGACTATCTGGTCCTCCGTTGCTCCGTTCACTTCAATGCTCCGTCGAAAGGGGAATTCGGATAACCATCGACGGTGCATCCGACGGAGCAAGGGGACGTAACGGAGCATAAAGTGCCAATTCGGAAAGGCTCAGGCCGGGGCCCCGGGGTAGGGTAGGGGAAAGGAAGCGGAAAGGAGTCGAGAAAGTCTAAGTTGAAGGTGCCATTAGGGTATTTACCTGTTATGACTGAGTGATACAAACGTTAAAACCTCAGTAATTATAGCCGATAGCTGTTTTCGAAGCCAGAACATTCGGAGTGATCACTCAGTAGAATTCCATGAAACAATCAGATAATCGAAGAACAGCATTAAACATATAATCGTGTTTACTACTTATACTCGAAACATCAGCAATGATTATTTAAATTATTTTGAGTTACACATTAGGCTATGTCCATTGCTGGAATATCCAGGTTTTTCCATGTCCATGACTGGTACTAAAAGAATGTTAGACAAAAAACGTGATTTCCTCTCAAATAGTGTATGTTGACTGAAGTAATGGGTAGAAATCACTTGAAGAAAGAATGGAGAGCGTCTAACATTCTCATTTGATCAATACATTTAAACTGTATTTGAGTTAGAAATTATAACGGTGAAAAGTATCCTTAATGTGTCCATTACTGGTGCGTTTACCTTACTTATATGATTCAGATAATATTTTGGAAAATGTTTTAAAAATTCACATACGATTTATTTTTAAAACTTTAAAAATATAGAACTGTTTCTTCTTGCCATATGGGTGGAATAAGAGAATTTAAAATGTTAGGAGCTCATAGTTCAGAATTCCGGTATTTGGTACCTAATCTGTTCGGTACCTAATACCGGAATGCTGTAGCCAATCAATTCAAATTTAATAGGAAAAAGTAAGCTTTATACAAAATGTGATATTAGCTTTAGGGCTCATTTTCAAGCTCGCTTGCGTTGCTAGCTTTGCTTGCGATTTGAGTGAACAGCCAATTGAAACACGTGTTACAACACTAATAAAACTACACCACGAAACACCACGTGTTTCAATTATTTACTCTCGCAAGCGGGCTTGAAAATGAACCCTTACTCCTATGACGTTTTTCCTCCCAAACTAAGTTGACGAATAGCCAGCTGCAGAAGTAATTTTAACTTAATCCACATTTGATTTTTTAAAAAAATATTTTAAGGCCTTTAGACCTGTTTAACACGGCAGCATTTATGCTACGATGAATCTTAGCGATAGTAGTATGCCAGCGAAAAAAAGCAAAAATGTTATGGATTTAAGTACCATAGCATCTTACAATATTGTAGCATTCTTGATTTCACACTCTGGCTCTAGTGCTATCGCTAAGATTCATCGTGTGCATAAATGCTGTCGTGTCAAACGGGCGTTAGGCATCTCAGGTTGGGATAGGGAGGGGAGAGCATGCTGGAAAGTAGACTACCAAGGTCTATTTTGTAGGTACAGTCCAAGCAGTTGCGTGGTATGACTAAGGAAAAGCCATGGATAAACCTGTCAGGATGGTCGGCCGCTGGGATCGATCCCAGAACCTCCCGAAAGCTAAGCCACGGCCGCTCGGTACTTATAATTAATTAGAGAAACCCATTTCCAATGTATATTCTGCTGGTACCTGGTATCCGTCCAGACCAACTATGAATGATAAACCCCTATTAGTATTCAAGGATTTTTTGCATTCGACTAAAAAACCGAGAACGAAGTGGGTACTTCACGTTATGGGTCATTTATACCGGTAGTTTTAAATTGTAGATATTCCGCATGGATTACTAGCATTTATTCATTCGTAGTTCAGCTGGACTGACACCAGGTGGCACAAATGAAATAGAGAAAACGAGTATTGACTATCTATAATTAATGTATCTTTGACTCGGAGACTATCTAATGAATTAAGAGCACCTTTTCGCTGCAGTATTATTCCTCATTAGGTTAGTGATGTTACGAAAGTCTGGTTTGGTTATTTCTTTTATATATGCGCATTTGGAACATTTTACAAGTTTAGGTAGATTTTAGATTAGCGTAAGTTAGGAAAATAACGTTAGATATATTTTTTAATCATTAATCAGTTTCACTGAGTTCGGAATAATACTCCCGAGACAACGACGTTGAATTAACGGTGTAGACCATCGCCGCCATCTTGGTACGCATTGATTCTATTGATTTATATGGGAATTGTTTTACTCATTTTTTGCCTGTCAGAAACAGAATATTCAAGTTCCGCTTTCACGAATTTGTCTTGGTGGTTATTTTGAATCTTGTATAGTTTTAATTGTGAATTCTTATAATTTGTGAATTTCTTCAAAGTATAATGTATTATTAATAGTTTCCTATATAAATCACAATATGTCAAGGGGAAATTACACTGTTCGTGTGTAAAATATTGCATTTCTACAAAATAGCACTAGTCCAAGATAACATGACGAGAAACTAGGCGAAAACAGAAGTTAAAAATTACGCTTCTGAGAGATATAAGACGAGTAAAACAGTTCCCATGTAAATCAATGGAAAGTGCGTACCAAGATGGCAGGGATGGTCTACACCGTTAAGTTGGGATCATAAAGCTCTACTTAATGACACTGGACTGATCGGCTAGTACCAAACGCTAGACATCAGAGCAAACATTTAACCTTGATCGCCCACTTCCAGTCTAATCCAAGATGGAACAAGTTTTCAGTTCTAACTCAGTTTTTATGCTTGTTATCGCTGTGTGTTTGGTTAATTTTTATATTTCTTAGGGTTCCTTTCCTTGGAAGCTTGCGTTGCTTGCGATTTGGGTGAATAGTCAATTGAAACACGTGTTACAACACGTAATAAAACTGCACCAGCCGTATTCAGAAACATTTTTTGGAGTGACTAACGATTGACTGCCAATGGTAAAAGATCGTTAATCACTTGATAGTACAGCGCTAGTCACTTCAAAAAAAAGTTTCTGAATACTGCTGCACGTGTTTAAATTGGCTACACACCCTAATCGCAAGCAACGCAAGTGGGCTTGAAAATGAGCCCTTAATTCTTGAATTATGTGCGTAGCGGACTATGCATATAATCGTACATGCTGTCAATAATATTTACTATTTTTTTTAAGAATTAACACATAAATAAAAACACATAGCGATAACAAGCGTAAAAAACTGAGAACTGAAAATTTGGTCCATATTTGATTAGCTGAAAGTGGACGATTCTTTATACGATTGATCAGTCAAGTATCGCTTGTAGGTGCAGGTCAATGGTTGGGATTATAGTGTTTTGTACAACTAGCCCTAAATCCTACAAAGATTCTTTAAATTATCCCCCCTTCCCCCCGCGACTTGTACAGTGCACGCTACGTAATGTAACGAAGTGTAACGTGTTGGTGTAAAATGTTCCTTATTTTCTGTAGTGACTTTTGACATGTAACTTAACTATAGCTTTTAGTGTCCATTGTGTGAGACCGTGACTTTGTTACTTCGTCATGCGTGTTTACCGTCCGGGTGGTTGGTTAGGAAAGGAGCTAAAGTCTTCTCGGTTTGAAAACGAGTGTGGAGGAATAAAACAATACAAAATACTTTCGATTTTATGCTAAACGATTCATGAAGCAATTCGCTGGAATAACAAACACATTGTATAATAGTCTTCTGTCAACAGTGTACGTTTAATCATGACCTTGACAACAATTGCATTAAAAGAATAGAGTTGTTTGTGTGAAGCATCATCATCATCAATTCCGCTGGTTGCGCGAAGCCCTTAAAAAAAAGCGATTCTACAGTGTAAAATTGCATCTGTTTTACATTTTTTCCCCATACCTTTTCATTTCTGATTCTGGTCTGTGCTTCCATATCTAAGGGTTGATTTTCATGAAAGCTTGCGTTGCTTACGATTTGGGTGAATAGCCAATTGAAATACGTGTTGCATGTAGAACTCACCCTAATCGTAAGCAAAGCATGCAACGCAAGTGTTCATGAAAATCAGCCCTAAATTAATTCAGCTTTTCTGAACAAGATATTGTTACCTGCATTGGTCACATGCAGGTCTACAGGGACTACTGTTAGAACGAGTATCTTCGACACTCAGCCATTTTATTTTAACGACCAGCCAACCTTCGAAATGATATCAAACTTAAGATGCTATCATTTTTTGTGTATACTGTGTGTTCTAAACTTGATCGTTGAAGACATCCTTGGCCTGCAGACATCTTATCATATTTTATCTTGAAGATTCTCGTTACACTGTTAAAAGTTTTGGGAAAGTGCCTTGATATATCCACTAATGTTTCAGATGAATGTCAATATTTGCATTTACTTTTAGTATTTCTGAAAATAGCACCCAGGGCAGCGATTTTCAAAGTGTGCTCTGCGGAGACCTGGGCTGGGTTGCAAGAAAATACTTAAGTGTAAAATTTGACTTAAATCAGACCATCGAGCTCTACATAATACTGGAGTGACTACTTAGTGTTAAAGACAGACGCCAGAGTCGTTTAAACTTGTTTGTCCACTTTCAGTCTAATCCAATGTGGACCAAATTTTCAGTTCTAACTCAATTTTATACGCTTCTTATCGCTGTGCGGCCAGTTTTTTTCTTATTTAAGTAGTCACTCCAGTATTATGTAGAGTTCGTTGGTCTTCTTAAGACAGATTTTACACTTAAGTATTTTTCTTGCAACCCAGCCCTGGAGCTCAATCATTGTTTAGTAGTACATTAACAAACGATCTGAATATTTTAAATATTTAAAATAAAATGTCCATTTCTCCAAATTCTTATTCCGAATGCTTTTGTTCTTTTAATTCAGTGTAAGAAACAGTATATTCACAGACAAGCTAAGCATGTTTATTTCTGTTACTTTTAGTTTTTCTCTCCATTGCACAGTGATAATCAGATTTTTAGTGTGGCTGTCTCCTGTTTAACCGAAGTTACAAATTTAGATGTGCTTTAAAAGTTCTCCCGAAAAGATCCGAGAAATATCGTTGTATATTTAAATATTTACGGCCCGAGCCCGAAGTGATCTATGCTTTGTAGGTCAGAGCCCGAGCAGACATCTACTCTATGATGACGATTTCTTAACCTTTTTAGAAACAGGTCCCTTCCCCGAGGTTTGTCAATAGCCCGCAAAGATTAAAATACCACCAGAACTCAAATTTAGAGCAGAAGACTATTAGAATTCTACTTTTTTTGTTAATATAATTAAATCTGTGCGAGACTGGCTTTACAACCCATGTTTCCATAAAAAACTGAGTACAGCGCCATGCTACTAAATACTGAGCCTGACATGCAACTGCAACTCTCTTTCATAACCAGAGAAATGGAAGAACTTTTCATGGACATTAAAAAACTGCATTCATCGCATTTGAGGTGAGTGAGTCAGTATTTTGATATCAGGAAAAATTGTCGCGTATTTGTATAATTTCTTTATTATTTCATAGTTATTGTTCTTGTTTATGAAGAATACTAGACTATCAGAAAAACTTTGCTTTTATTGTTGACTGAAACCAATTTATCTTAGTAGGGGATCATCAGATAGGCCCTGTCCATTCCTTATACACAATTTAAATACTAATAGGTGAACTAACTTGATAAAATATTTTCTATTAATTAGAAAAAACTCAATAAAACTTAAGATTTAAAAGTTAATCACATTAACTGTAATTCTTTCGCACTCTCCTAAATTCTAGTTGCGGACATCAAGATGGCAGAGTGGCGTTGATAAATTCGGATTCAAATTTTTCAATATTTGTTTTATCTCATTGTAACGTCCTTGGGAAGTCAATGACGTCAGGGGTGAGGCAACCTATTAGTTCTATAAATGCTGCTCGTAAGAGCCCAAGATACACTTGCGACTAGAGACGGGATAAGCCCCCCAGACTGAGCCATTCTCGCGCATGCGCAATACTCCTTAAAGCTAAATATTACTTCCAACCATGTGATTCCAGTTGCCAATTAGGCGTATTGGTAGCATGTCCGAAAACTAATCCAAGGAACACGGGTTCGAACCCTGGTCTAGTTAAGTTATTTTCTGAATGAAAATAACTTTCTTTTTTACATATATAAACGCATCAGGAAATTTAATAAAATTAGTGAAGAAACGCATGTGGAGGTTAGGTACCGTAAGTCAGATTCGGTATTTTTTATTACTGAACACGCGATTGACTTGTGTTTTCACAAGGTGCCGTTCCTGTTGCTAGTCACAAGTCAAAATATTAACATTATATACTGTACGTTACGTTCCCTTCTCAGTACCATCGAGCTCTACGTAAACGATACTGGAGTGACTATTTAGTGTTGAAAGATAGACGCCAGAGCAAACATTTAAACTCGTTTGTCCACTTCCAGTCTAATCCAATGTGGACCAAATTTTCAGTTCTAACTGTTTTATACGCTTCTTGTCGCTGTGTGGCCCGATTTTTTTATTTAACTTTTAATTCCTGAGTTTATATATATATATATATATATATATATATATATATATATAAATCACAGCCATATTCAATCCACTAGTGGATGAGGCCTCTCCCCGAGGGGAGGAGTTGGTCTACTGCTCCCACGCTGACCAGACGGGTTGGGAGAGGAGAACCGAAGCTCTCACTGTGATCGCCACTGTATTTTATTCACAGAAGCTCCCCAATTGTCCTCACGATGCTGGGTCAACACCGAAATTTTTGAGCCCCCACCGGGAATCGAACCCGGGACCGCTCGCACTGAAGTCGAGCGCGCTACCGACTAGGCTACGCAGGAGCTCATATATATATATATATA